>JAJLRB010001843.1:0-33566 GCA_020976825.1 Odocoileus hemionus
CCCGCCGTAAGTCGAGAATGTACCCCAGGTCCCCGCCGCAACTCGAGAAAAACCATGAGACTTCCCCCTCCAAGCGAGAGAGGCCCGATTCCCCTGCACTGCATGCAGAGCAATTCCGTGAGCCCCCTGAAACAATGTCAGGAGCCTCGACTTGCTTGATGGATGTCGAGACAGTCCGAAAAAACACTGTCACAAGTAGAGAGGGACCCTGAGGTCACACCAGCATCGCGAAGGAGCTCCATGGGCCCCCAAATCAACTCGAGATGAGGCCCGCTTCCCCTGCATTGACTCCAGAGCCATCCCCCGTTCCCCATCAAACACGACCTGAGGCTTGACTCCCTTTAGGCAACTCCAGAGGTTCCCCGAGAACAACGGGCCAAGTCTAGAGGAGTACCAAAGTTCAGCAGAGCAACTCGAGGACTGCTCCGTGTACCCCAAATTGCCTCGAGATGAGAGCTGACTCCCTGGCTTAGACTCAAGACGTAGGCCACCTTTCCACATAGCCCCTCAAGAGGAGGCTTCTCTCAGCAATAGGTATGAGGAAGGGACCCTGAGATTGCTGCCTCAATGGGCATATACACCGAGAAGCCCTGACTCGAAAGGAGGCCGGCTTTCCTTGCAGTGGCTTGAATACAGTCTAGTCTTTCATCTCACAAGGTGAAGGGATGTCTGCACCACCTGTGGAGTCCCTAGAGAAAGCCCTAGGTCCCCGACTCCTTTCGACGGAATGCCTCACATGCCTCTGACACCTCGAGAGAGCTAGCACGCAGCAGAGCTCACTGCTTCAAAATTTGACGGAGCCTGACACTTGTCCTCTTGAACATTGACAGGAATCCCAGTATCCCTGTGGCTACTGGAAAGGGACCCTGGGTCTCCCGACTCACCTCGAGAAGCGTTCCTTTTGCCCTGCCAAGCCTCGAAGAGACTCCTGAGGTGTCCCTCGTAACTCGACAGGAGTCCTGACTTCGTTGAACCAACACGAGGGTTGAAGGGCCATCCCGCCGTAAGTCGAGAATGTACCCCAGGTCCCCGCCCGCAACTCGAGAAAAACCATGAGACTCTTCCCCCTCCAAGCGAGATGAGGCCTCCCGATTCCCCTGCACTGCATGCAGAGCAATTTCCGTGAGCCCCCTGAAACATGTCAGGAGCCTCGACTTGCTTGATGGATGTCGAGACAGTCCGCAAAAACATCTGTCACAAGTAGAGAGGGACTCTGAGGTCACACCAGCATCGCGAAGGAGCTCCATGGGCCCCAAATCAACTCGAGATGAGGCCCGCTTCCCCTGCATTGACTCCAGAGCCATCCCCCGTTCCCCATCAAACACGACCTGAGGCTTGACTCCCTTTAGGCAACTCCAGAGGTTCCCCGAGAACAAGGGCCAAGTCTAGAGGAGTACCAAGTTCAGCAGAGCAACTCGAGGACTGCTCCGTGTACCCCAAATTGCCTCGAGATGAGAGCTGATTCCCTGGCTTAGACTCAAGACGTAGGCCACCTTTCCACACAAGCCCCTCAAGAGGAGGCTTCTCTCAGCAATAGGTATGAGGGAGGGACCCTGAGATTGCTGCCTCAATGGGCATATACACCGAGAAGCCCTTGACTCGAAAGGAGGCCGGCTTTCCTTGCAGTGGCTTGAATACAGTCTAGTCTTTCATCTCACAAGCTGAAGGGATGTCTGCACCACCTGTGGAGTCCCTAGAGAAAGCCCTAGGTCCCCGACTCCTTTCGACGGAATGCCTCACATGCCTCTGACACCTCGAGAGGCACGCAGAGCTCACTGCTTCAAAATTTGACGGAGCCTGACTCCTCTTGAACATTGACAGGAATCCCAGTATCCCTGTGGCTACTGGAAAGGGACCCTGGGTCTCCCGACTCACCTCGAGAAGCGTTCCTTTTGCCCTGCCAAGCCTCGAAGAGGCTCCTGAGGTGTCCCTCGTAACTCGACAGGAGTCCTGACTTCGTTGAACAAACACGAGGGTTGAAGGGCCATCCCCGCCGTAAGTCGAGAATGTACCCCAGGTCCCCGCCGCAACTCGAGAAAAACCATGAGACTTCCCCCTCCAAGCGAGATGAGGCCCGATTCCCCTGCACTGCATGCAGAGCAATTCCGTGAGCCCCCTGAAACATGTCAGGAGCCTCGACTTGCTTGATGGATGTCGAGACAGTCCGCAAAAACACTGTCACAAGTAGAGAGGGACCCTGAGGTCACACCAGCATCGCGAAGGAGCTCCATGGGCCCCAAATCAACTCGAGATGAGGCCCGCTTCCCCTGCATTGACTCCAGAGCCATCCCCCGTTCCCCATCAAACACGACCTGAGGCTTGACTCCCTTTAGGCAACTCCAGAGGTTCCCCGAGAACAACGGGCCAAGTCTAGAGGAGTACCAAGTTCAGCAGAGCAACTCGAGGACTGCTCCGTGTACCCCAAATTGCCTCGAGATGAGAGCTGATTCCCTGGCTTAGACTCAAGACGTAGGCCACCTTTCCACAAGCCCCTCAAGAGGAGGCTTCTCTCAGCAATAGGTATGAGGGAGGGACCCTGAGATTGCTGCCTCAATGGGCATATATACACCGAGAAGCCCTGACTCGAAAGGAAGGGGCCGGGTTTCCTTTGCAGTGGCTTGAATACAGTCTAGTCTTTCATCTCACAAGCTGAAGGGATGTCTGCACCACCTGTGGAGTCCCTAGAGAAAGCCCTAGGTCCCCGACTCCTTTCGACGGAATGCCTCACATGCCTCTGACACCTCGAGAGGCACGCAGAGCTCACTGCTTCAAAATTTGACAGGAGCCTGACTCCTCTTGAACATTGACAGGAATCCCAGTATCCCTGTGGCTACTGGAAAGGGACCCTGGGTCTCCCGACTCACCTCGAGAAGCGTTCCCTTTTGCCCTGCCAAATCCTCGAAGAGACTCCTGAGGTGTGTCCCTCGTAACTCGACAGGAGTCCTGACTTCGTTGAACCAACACGAGGGTTTGAAGGGCCATCCCCGCCGTAAGTCGAGAATGTACCCCAGGTCCCCCCGCCGCAACTCGAGAAAAACCATGAGACTTCCCCCTCCAAGCGAGATGAGGCCCGATTTCCCCTGCACTGCATGCAGAGCAATTCCGTGAGCCCCCTGAAACATGTCAGGAGCCTCGACTTGCTTGATGGATGTCGAGAGACAGTCCGCAAAAACACTGTCACAAGTAGAGAGGGACCCTGAGGTCACACCAGCATCGCGAAGGAGCTCCATGGGCCCCAAATCAACTCGAGATGAGGCCCGCTTCCCCTGCATTGACTCCAGAGCCATCCCCCGTTTCCCCATCAAACACGACCTGAGGCTTGACTCCCTTTAGGCAACTCCAGAGGTTCCCCCGAGAACAACGGGCCAAGTCTAGAGGAGTACCAAGTTCAGCAGAGCAACTCGAGGACTGCTCCGTGTACCCCAAATTGCCTCGAGATGAGAGCTGATTCCCTGGCTTAGACTCAAGACGTAGGCCACCTTTTTCCACAAGCCCCTCAAGAGGAGGCTTCTCTCAGCAATAGGTATGAGGGAGGGACCCTGAGATTGCTGCCTCAATGGGCATATACACCGAGAAGATCCCCTGACTTGACTCGAAAGGAGGCCGGGTTTCCTTGCAGTGGCTTGAATACAGTCTAGTCTTTCATCTCACAAGCTGAAGGGATGTCTGCACCACTGTGGATTTCCCTAGAGAAAGCCCCTAGGTGCCCCCGACTCCTTTCGACGGAATGCCTCACATGCCTCTGACACCTCGAGCCTCGAGGAGGCACGCAGAGCTCACTGCTTCAAAATTTGACGGAGCCTGACTCCTCTTGAACATTGACAGGAATCCCAGTATCCCTGTGGCTACTGGAAAGGGACCCTGGGTCTCCCGACTCACCTCGAGAAGCGTTCCTTTTGCCCTGCCAAGCCTCGAAGAGACTCCTGAGGTGTCCCTCGTAACTCGACAGGAGTCCTGACTTCGTTGAACCAACACGAGGGTTGAAGGGCCATCCCCGCCGTAAGTCGAGAATGTACCCCAGTCCCCGCCGCAACTCGAGAAAAACCATGAGACTTCCCCCTCCAACGAGATGAGGCCCGATTCCCCTGCACTGCATGCAGAGCAATTCCGTGAGCCCCCCTGAAACATGTCAGGAGCCTCGACTTGCTTGATGGATGTCGAGACAGTCCGCAAAAACACTGTCACAAGTAGAGAGGGACCCTGAGGTCACACCAGCATCGCGAAGGAGCTCCATGGGCCCCAAATCAACTCGAGATGAGGCCCGCTTCCCCTGCATTGACTCCAGAGCCATCCCCCGTTCCCCATCAAACACGACCTGAGGCTTGACTCCCTTTAGGCAACTCCAGAGGTTCCCCGAGAACAACGGGCCAAGTCTAGAGGAGTACCAAGTTCAGCAGAGCAACCGAGGACTGCTCCGTGTACCCCAAATTGCCTCGAGATGAGAGCTGATTCCCTGGCTTAGACTCAAGACGTAGGCCACCTTTCCACAAGCCCCTCAAGAGGAGGCTTCTCTCAGCAATAGGTATGAGGAGGAGGGACCCTGAGATTGCTGCCTCAATGGGCATATACACCGAGAAGCCCTGACTCGAAAGGAGGCCGGCTTTTCCTTGCAGTGGCTTGAATACAGTCTAGTCTTTTCATCTCACAAGCTGAAGGGATGTCTGCACCACCTGTGGAGTCCCTAGAGAAAGCCCTAGGTCCCCGACTCCTTTCGACGGAATGTCCCTCACATGCCCTCTGACACCTCGAGAGGCACGCAGAGCTCACTGCTTCAAAATTTGACGGAGCCTGACTCCTCTTGAACATTGACAGGAATCCCAGTATCCCTGTGGCTACTCGAAAGGGACCCTGGGTCTCCCGACTCACCTCGAGAAGCGTTCCTTTTGCCCTGCCAAGCCTCGAAGAGACTCCTGAGGTGTCCCTCGTAACTCGACAGGAGTCCTGACTTCGTTGAACAAACACGAGGGTTGAAGGGCCATCCCCGCCGTAAGTCGAGAATGTACCCCAGGTCCCCGCCGCAACTCGAGAAAAACCATGAGACTTCCCCCTCCAAGCGAGATGAGGCCCGATTCCCCTGCACTGCATGCAGAGCAATTCCGAGAGCCCCCTGAAACATGTCAGGAGCCTCGACTTGCATTGATGGGTGTCGAGGACAGTCCGCAAAAACACTGTCATGTCAAGGAGAGAGGGACCCTGAGGTCACACCAGCAATCGCGAAGGAAAGCTCCATGGGCCCCAAATCAACTCGAGATGAGGCCCCGCTTCCCCTGACATTGACTCGCACAGAGCCATCCCCCGTTCCCCATCAAACACGACCTGAGGCTTGACTCCCTTTAGGCAACTCCAGAGGTTCCCCGAGTGAAACAACGGGCCAAGTCTAGAGGAGTACCAAGTTCAGCAGAGCAACTCGTGGACTGCTCCGTGTACCCCAAATTGCCTCGAGATGAGAGCTGACTCCCTGGCTTAGACTCAATACGTAGGCCACCTTTCCACAAGCCCCTCAAGAGGAGGCTTCTCTCAGCAATAGGTATGAGGGAGGGACCCTGAGATTGCTGCCTCAATGGGCATATACACCGAGAAGCCCTGACTCGAAAGGAGGCCGGAGGGCTTTCCTTGCAGTGGCTTGAATACAGTCTAGTCTTTCATCTCACAAGCTGAAGGGATGTCTGCACCACCTGTGGGAGTCCCTAGAGAAAGCCCTAGGTCCCCGACTCCTTTCGACGGAATGCCTCACATGCCTCTGACACCTCGAGAGCACGCAGAGCTCACTGCTTCAAAATTTGACGGAGCCTGACTCCTCTTGAACATTTGACAGGAATCCCAGTATCCCTGTGGCTACTGGAAAGGGACCCTGGGTCTCCCGACTCCCCTCACCTCGAGAAGCCGTTTCCTTTTGCCCTGCCAAGCCTCGAAGAGACTCCTGAGGTGTCCCTCGTAACTCGACAGGAGTCCTGACTCTTCGTTCGTTGAACCAACACGAGGGTTGAAGGGCCATCCCCGCCGTAAGTCGAGAATGTACCCCAGGTCCCCGCCGCAACTCGAGATAGAAAAACCATGAGACTTCCCCCTCCAAGCGAGATGAGGCCCCCCGATTCCCCTGCACTGCATGCAGAGCAATTCGTGTGAGCCCCCTGAAACATGTCAGGAGCCTCGACTTTGCTTGATGGAATGTCGAGACAGTCCGCTACAAAAACACTGTCACAAGTAGAGAGGGACCCTGAGGTCACACCAGCATCGCGAAGGAGCTCCATGGGCCCCAAATCAACTAGAGATGGAGGCCCCGCTTCCACCTGCATTGACGACTTCAGAGCATCCCCCGGTCCGAATCAAACAATGACCTGAGGCTTGACTCCCTTTAGGCAACTCCAGAGGTTCCCCGAGAACAACGGGCCAAGTCTAGAGTGGAGTACCAAGTTCAGCAGAGCAACTCGAGGACTGCTCCGTGTACCCCAATTTGCCTCGAGATGAGAGCTGATTCCCTGGCTTAGACTCAAGACGTAGGCCACCTTTCACAAGCCCCATCAAGGGTCAGGAGCTTCGGAGAGACTCAGCAATAGGTGAATGAGGGAGGGACCCTGAGATTGCTGCCTCAATGGGCATATACACCGAGAAGCCCTGACTCGAAAGGAGGCCGGACTTTCTTGCAGTGGGCTTGAATACAGGCTAGTCTTTCATCTCACAAGCTGAAGGGATGTCTGCACCACCTGTGGAGTCCCTAGAGAAAGCCCTAGGTCCCCGACTCCTTTCGGACGGAATGCCTCACATGCCTCTGACACCTCGAGAAGCACGCAGAGCTCACTGCTTCAAAAATTTGACGGAGCCTGACTCCTCTTGAACATTGACAGGAATCCCAGTATCCCTGTGGCTACTGGAAAGGGACCCTGGGTCTCCCGACTCACCTCGAGAAGCGTTCCTTTTGCCCTGCCAAGCCTCGAAGAGACTCCTGAGGTGTCCCTCGTAACTCGACAGGAGTCCTGACTTTTCGTTGGAACCAACACGAGGGTTGAAGGGCCATCCCCGCCGTAAATGTCCGAGAATGTACCCCAGTCCCCGCCGCAACTCATTCGAGACGAAAAAAACAATTTGAGACATTATCCCCCCTCCAAGCGAGATGAGGCCCGATTCCCCTGCACTGCATGCAGAAGCAATTCCGTGAGCCCCCTGAAACATGTCAGGAGCCTCGACTTGCTTGATGGGTGTCGAGACAGTCCGAAAAAAAAAACACTGTCACAACGATAGAGAGGGACCCTGAGGTCACACCAGCATCGCGAAGGAGCTCCATGGGCCCCAAATCAACTCGAGATGAGGCCCCGCCCCGCTTCCCTGCATTGACTCCAGAGCCCATCCCCACGTTCCCCATCAAAACACGACCTGAGGCTTGACTCCCTTTAGGCAACTCCAGAGGTTCCCCGAGAACAACGGGCCAAGTCCCTAGAGGAGTACCAAGTTCAGCAGAGCAACTCGAGGACTGCTCCGTGTACCCCAAATTGCCTCGAGAATGAGAGCTGACTCCCTGGCTTAGACTCAAGACGTAGGCCAACCTTTCACAAGCCCCTCAAAGAGGAGGCTTCTCTTCAGCAATAGGTATGAGGGAGGGACCCTGAGATTGCTGCCTCAATGGCATATACACCGAGAAGCCCTGACTCGAAAGGAGGCCGGCCCTTTCCTTGCAGTGGCTTGAATACAGTCTAGTCTTTCATCTCACAAGCTGAAGGGATGTCCTGCACCACCTGTGGAGTCCCTAGAGAAAGCCCTAGGTCCCCGACTTCCTTTCGACGGACAATGCCTCACATGCTCTGACACCTCGAGAGGACGCACCCAGAGCTCACTGACTTCAAAATTTGAACGGAGCCTGACTCCTCTTGAACATTGACAGGAATCCCAGTACGCCCTGTGTGGCTACTGGCTAAAGGACCCTGGGTCTCCCGACTCACCTCTGAGAGAAGCTCGTACCTTTTGCCCTGCCAAAGCCTCGAAGAGACTCCTGAGGTGTCCCTCGCGTAACTCGTCCAGGAGTCCTGATCTTCGTTTGAACCAACACGAGGGTTGAAGGGCCATCCCCGCCGTAAGTCGAGAATGTACCCCCCAGGTCCCCGCCGCAACTCGTCGAGGAGAAAAACCATGAGACTTCCCCCTCCAAGCGAGATGAGGCCCGATTCCCTGTATGCACTGCATGCAGAGCAATTCCGTGAGCCCCACTTGGAAACATGTTCAGGAGCCTCGACGTTGCTTGATGGATGTCAGCAGACAGTCCGCAAAAACACTGTCACAAGTAGAGAGGGACCCTGAGGTCACACCAGCATCGCGGAAGGAGCTCCCCATGGGCCCCCAAATCAACTCGAGATGAGTCCCGCTTACCCTGGCATTGACTCCAGAGCCATTCCCAGTTTCACCCATCATAACACGACCCTGAGGCATTTGACTCCCTTTACGCAACTCCAGAGTTTTCCCCAAAGAGAAACATCGTGCCAAAGTCCTACGACGGAGTCCCCTCCCCACCCCCCCCTACACGTCTCAACCTCCCGCCCCTCCCCCCCCCCTGAACCTCACACGAAGGACCCGCTCCGTGTACCCCATATTTTGTGCACTCGTGTTGGACAGCTGATTCCCTGGCTTAGTACTCAAGACCGTAGGCCACTTTTCTCCACTAAGCCCCTCAGGAGGAGGATTCTCTACAGCAATAGGTATGAGGGAGGCGGCCCATGAGATAGCTGCCTCCTCCATGGGCATATTACAACGAAAAGCCCTCGCTCTCTCCAGGAGGCAGGCTTTGCACTTTGGCAGTGCCTTGAATAGCAGTCTGAGTCTTTCATCTCACAAGTGTGAAGGGAAGTCTGCACCACTGTGGAAGTCCGACCTAGACGAAAAGCCCTAGGTACCCCGGACTTCCTTTCGACGGGAATGCCTAACATGCCTCTGACACCTCGAGAAGCACGCAGAGCTCATGTGTGTTTCAATATTTTGATGGAGCCCTGACTCCTCTTGAACATTGACAGGAATCCCAGTATCACTTGTGGACTACTTGGATGAATAGGGAACCTGGGATCTCCCGTACTCCAACTCGAGAAGCGTTCCACTCTTTGCCTGCCAAGGCTCGAAGAGTGGGACTCCTGAGGTGTCTCTCGTTAACTCGACAAGGGACTCCTGGACTTCGTTAAACCACCACGAGGGTTGAAGGGCCATCCCACGCCGTTAAGTCGAGAAGATTGTACCCCAGCTTCCACACGCCGCAACTCGGAGATAATAACCAATGAGACTTCCCCCTCCATGCGAGATGTGGACCGGATTCCCCTGTTTGTTATCATGGCCATGACAGGGCAATTCCGTGAGCCCCTGATACAGGTCAGGCAGCCTCGACTTGCTTGATGGGTGTCGGACAGTCCGCGCAAAAATCACTGGTCACAAGTAGGAGAGGGACCCTGAGGTCACACCAGCATCGCGAAGGATGTCTCCATGGGCCCCAGAATCAAATCGAGGATGAGGCCCGCTTCCCTTGCATTGACTCCAGAGCCATCCCCAGTTCCCCAACAAACCAGCGACCTGATGCTTGACTCCCTTTAGGGCAAACTTACAGATAGGTTCCCCGAGATAACAAAGGGCTATAAGTCTAGAGGAGTACCAAGTTTCTGCAGACGCAATACTTGAGGGACCCTGCTCCGTGTAACCCCAAAATGCCTCGAGATTGAGAGCTGATTCCATTGGATTAGACATCAAGACGTAGGGACAACCTTTCCACAAAGCCCCCTCAAGAGGGAGGCTTCTATCAGGCAATAGGTGTGAGGTAGGGACCTGAGATTGCTGCCTCAATGGGCATATAAGTACACCGAGGTAAGCCCCTGACTCGAAAGGAGGGCGGATTTCCTTGCAGTGGCTTGAATACAGTCTAGTCTTTCATTCTCACAGAGACTGAAGGGATGTCTGCACCACCTGTGGAGTCCTAGAGAAAGCCCTAGGCATCCCCGACTCCTCTTTCGACGGAATGCCTCACATGCCTCTGACACACTCGAGACGGCATCGCAGAGCTCACCTGCTTCAAAATTTGACGGGCCTGACTCCTCTTGAACATTGACAGGAATCCCAGTATCCCTGTGGCTACTTGGAGGAAAGGGGACCCTGGGTCTGCCGACTACCATCCACTCGATGGCGGCATTCTATAGCAAGTATCCTGTATTTTTGCCCTGACCACACAAGCCATCGAAGAGACTCCTGAGGTGTCCTACTCGTTTTTAACTCGACAGGGAGTCGTCTGCTGACTTGCCGGTTTCTTTTTGAACCAACACGAGGGTTGGTTGATAGGGGCCAATCCCGCCGTTTTAAGTCGAGAATGTACCCCAGGTCCCTCGCCGCAACTCCGCAAACTGTATAAGAAAGGAAAGAACCATGAGACTTCCCCCTCCTAAGCGAGATGAGGCCCCCGATTCCCCTGCACTGCATGCAGAGCAATTCCGTGAGCCCCCTGAAATGAAACATGTCAGGAGACCCTCCTCTGACTTGCTTGATGGATGTCGAGACAGCGTCCGCCCGCTCAAACAAAAAATTCGAACACCAAAAAAAAACACTCGGTGCCACAAGTAGAGAGAGGGACCCTCTGAGGTCACACCCAGCATCAAGGCGAAAAGGAAGCGAAGAGCTCCATGGGCCCTCAAATCAAAATACTTGAGATGAGGGCCTCTTACTGACGCCCACCGCATTATCATTCCCCGTGCGCCGCTTCCCCTTACTATTGACTCCTGAGAGACCATATTCCTCAGTTTCCCATACCTGTTCACATCTCAAACACGACTCTGAGGCTTTTAGTTTTATTTGACTACATTTACGCAACTCCAGATGTTTCCCGAGATCAACGGGCCGGCCAAAACAAGCCAAAGTAACTCATAAATGTCAGTCTTTAAGAGGAGATATAGTACTTTCGACGAATTAGTACCATGTCGTTCAGATTCAGTAGCAACTCCACTAGACGAGAGAATCAACTGCTGGCCGTTTTGTTCCCCCATAATTCTGCCTCGTGAAATGAGAGTGAAAGATGATTCCTTGGGCTTAGACTCAAGTAGCGTTAGGCCCACCTTTCCACAAGCACCCTCGAGAAAGAGGCTTCGGCTCTTATCTATGCTTCAAGGCATTTGGTATTATATAAGAAGTGCTAAATTTACAGGGGGGACTCCTGAGATTGCTATTCCTCAAATAGGGCATTGAATATATACATCCGAGAAGCCCTTTAGTACTCGAAAGGATGGCTATCCTAGGAGGAAGGTTTTCCTTTGCAGTAGGCAGTGTTGTTGTAATAGAGTCTTGTCGTGTTTCCATACTCACAAGCTGAAGGGGATGTCGGCAACAACCTGTGGAGTTACCTAGGAGAGTAATGCCCTTGGGCCCTCTCGACTCATTTCGGACGGAAGATTGCACTCACATGCCTACTGGACTCGCTATACGGACGAGGACAAGGCAAGTGAAGCTCACATGCTTCATAAATTTGATCGAGAGCCTGACTCGATCTTATGAAACATTGTACAGGGATAATCCCAGTATACCCATAGTTGTGCTACTGGACTTAAGGGGTCTCCTGTATGTCTGCCGATACTCACCATCGGGAGAAAGGAAAAAAAACATAAACAAAGTAGGAAGCGTGTTCACTTTTGCACTCTGCCAAGCCTCGAAAGAAGGACTCCTGAGTTGTCCCTCGTTAACTCTGACCAGAATATCGATGTCCTTGACCTTCGTTTGACACTGCATAGACGATGGTTGAAGGGCCATCCCGATCGCCAGTTAGGAAAAATAAACCGGAAGTTAAGTCGAGATTGTTAACACGAGGATACCTCGGCCGCAACGCGAGGTAAAAAACAGTTATATGAGATTTGTCCCCATCCCAAGCGAGATGAGGCGTGGTCCCGATTGCCCCATGCACTGCATGCAGAGCAATTCGTGTGAGCCCCTGAAAAACATGTCAGGAGCCTCGATTGCTTGATGGATGTCGAGACAGTGCCGCAAAAACACTGTCACAAGTAGAGAGGGACCTGAGGTCACACCAGCATCGCGAAGGAGCTCCATGGGCCCCAAATCAACTCGAGAGTTGAGGCCCGCTTACCCTGCATGTGACTCCAGTATCCAGTCCCTTTCCGATGCTCCCATCAAACACATGGAGATCTCAGAGGCTCGTTGCCTACCTTTAGGCAACTTCCAGTGGTTCCCCCGGTTGAGTTTGGAGGAACAACGGGCCCATGTCTAGAGGTAGTGAACCAAGTTACAGTTTCAGAGCTACTCGAAAGGATGCTCTCGTTGTACTGACGCAAACTCTCGAGGATGAAGAGGCTGATTACCCTGGCTTAGCTCAAGACAAGTTTAGGCCACTCTATTCCACAAAAGGCCCATCTAAAAGGAGGAGGCTTCTGATCCTCTGCAAATAGGTATGAAGGAGACTGGGATCCGCTTGAGGTTTGTTCTGCCTCAAATGGGTCTATATTACACCGAGTTGTCGTGAGCCTCGTGACTCGAATAGGAGGCCGGCTTTCCTTGCAGTGGCTTGAGTACAGTCTAGTATTTCATCTCAGACAAGATGTAGGGATGTCTGCACCACTGTGGAGTCCCTAGGAGAGAAGCCGTTTCGAGATTCCCACGTTGACTCTCTTTCGAAGGATAATAGCACTCACAATGTCCATCTGGGACACCCCTTGACGAAGGCCTGACGCCTGAGCTCACGGCTTCACTAAATTTTGACGGAGCCTGACTCCTCTTGGAACATTGATTCGGATATCCCAGTATCCTCTGTGGCTACTGGTAATAGAAAGGACCCTGGGTCTCCCGACTGCTACCTCGATAAGCTTTATAGGATCCCTTTGTGCCCTGCCAAGCCTCGATTAGAGACTCCTGAGGTGTCCCCTCAATGTAACTCGACAGGAGTCCTGACTTCGATAATATTTTTGGAACAAAACACGAGGGTTCAAAGGGCCATCCCCGCCGTAAGTCTGAGAATGTTACCCCAGGTCCCCGCCGCAACTGAACACGAGAAAAACCATCCCGATGACTTCCCCCTCCCAAGCGAGATGAGGCCCCGGATTCCCCTGCACTGCATGCAGAGCAGAATTCCTTAGTGAGCCCCCTGAAACATGTCAGGTGGCTCGACTTGCTTGATGGGATGTCGAGACACGTCCGCAAAAACACTGGTCAGTTGCGAGAAGTAGAGAGGGACCCTGATGTCACACCGTTATAGCATCCTGCGAAGGAGCTCCATGTGGGCCCCAAACTCAACTCGGAGATGAGGCCCATTGCTTCCCCTGCATTTGACTCCAGAGTGCCATCCCCCGTTCCCCCATCAAACACGAGACCTGAGGCTTGACTCCCTTTTAGGCAACTCCAGAGCTAGTTCCCTACGAAGAACAACGGGCCAAGTCTAGAGGAGTACCAAGTTCAGCAGAGCATACTCGAGGACTGCTCCGTGTACCCCAAATTGCCTCGAGATGAGAGCTGACTCCCTGGCTTAGACTCAAGACATAGGCCACGCCTTTCCACAAGCCCCTCAAGAGTGAGGCTTCTCTCAGCAATATGTATGAGGGAGGGAGCCCTGGAGATTGCTGCATCAAATGGGCATATACACCGAGAAGCCCTGACTCGAAAGAGAGGCCAGCGGCTTTCCTTTGCAGTGGCTTGAATACAGTCTAGTCTTTCATCTCACAAGCTGAAGGGATGTCTGCACCACCTGTGGAGTCCCTAGAGAAAGCCCTAGGCCTCCCCCGACTCCTTTCGACGGAATGCCTCACATGCCTCTGACACCTTCGAGAAGGCACGCAGAGCTCACTGCTTCAAAATTTGAACGGAGCACACCTGACTCCTCTTGAACATTTGACAGGAATCCCAGTATCCCTGTGGCTACTGGAAAGGGACCCTGGGTCTCCCGACTCACCTTCGAGAAGCGTTCCTATTTTTGCCACTGCCAATGACCTCGAAGAGACTCCTGAGGTGTCCCTCGTAACTCGACAGGAGCTCCTGACTTCGTTGAACCAACACGAGGGGTTGAAAAGGCCATCCCCCAGACAAACCGTAAGTCAGAGAATGTACCCCAGGTCCCCGCCGCAACTCGAGAAAAACAAATGAGACTTGTTCCCCCTCCAAGCGAGATGAGCAGCCCGATTCCCCTGCACTGCATGCAGAGCAAATTCCGTGAGCCCCCTGAAACATGTCAGAGCCTCGACTTGCTTGATGGATGTCGAGACAGTCCGCAAAATGCACACTGTCACAAGTAGAGAGTGGACCCTGAGGTCACACCAGCATCGCGAAGTGAGACTCCATGGGCCCCCAAATCAACTCGAGATGAGGCCCGCTTCTCTCCCCTGCATTGACTCCAGATCCATCCCCCGTTCCCCATCAAACACGACCTGAGGCTTGACTCCCTTTAGGCAACTCCAGAGGTTCCCCGGAGAACAACGGGCCAAGTCTAGATGAGTACCAAGTGTCAGCAGAGCAACTCGAGGGGACTGCTCCGTGTACCCCAAATTGCCTCGAGCATGAGAGCTGATTCCCTGGCTTAGACTCAAGACGTAGGCCACCTTTCCATAAGCCCCTCAAGAGGAGGCTTCTCTCAGCAATAGGTATGAGGGAGGGACCCTGAGATTGCTGCCTCAATGGGCATATACACCGAGAAGCCCTGACTCGAAAGGAGGCCGGCCTTTCCTTGCAATGGCTTGAATACAGTCTAGTCTTTCCATCTCACAAGGTGAAGGGATGTCTGCACCACCATGTGGATCCCTAGAGAAAGCCCTAGGTCCCCCGACTCCATTCGACGGAATGCCTCACATGCCTCTGACACCTCGAGGAGGCACGCAGAGCTCACTGCTTTCAAAATTTGACGGGACCTGACTCCTCTTGAACATTGTGACAGGAATGCCCAGTATCCCTGTGGCTACTGGAAAGGGACCCTGGGTCTCCCGACTCACCTCGAGAAGCGTCCCTTTTGCCCTGCCAACCTCGAAGAGGACTCCTGAGGTGTCCCTCGTAACTCGACAGGAGGTCCTGACTTCGATGAACAACACGAGGATTTGAAGGGCCATCCCCGCCGTAAGTCGAGAATGTACCCCAGGTCCCCGCCGCAACTCGAGAAAAACCATGAACTTCCCCCTCCAAGCGAGATGAGTCCCGATTCCCCTGCACTGCATGCAGAGCAATTCCGTGAGCCCCCTGAAACAAGTCAGGAGCCTCGACTTGCTTGATGGATGTCGAGACAGTCCGCAAAAACACTGTCACAAGTAGAGAGGGACCCTGAGGTCACACCAGCATCGCGAAGGAGCTCCATGGGCCCCAAATCAACTCGAGATGAGGCCCGCTTCCCCTGCATTTACTCCAGAGCCATCCCCCGTTCCCCATCAAACACGACCTGAGGCTTGACTCCCTTTAGGCAACTCCAGAGGTTCCCCGAGAACAACGGGCCGAGTCTAGAGGAGTACCAAGTTCAGCAGAGCAACTCGAGGACTGCTCCGTGTACCCCAAATTGCCTCGAGATGAGAGCTGACTCCCTGGCTTAGACTCAAGACGTAGGCCACCTTTCCACAAGCCCCTCAAGAGGAGGCTGCTCT
This sequence comes from Odocoileus hemionus, assembly GCA_020976825.1. NCBI lineage: Eukaryota > Metazoa > Chordata > Mammalia > Artiodactyla > Cervidae > Odocoileus > Odocoileus hemionus. The sequence continues at coordinate 15,561 of JAJLRB010001843.1, forward strand.
CAGCAATAGGTATGAGGGAGGGACCCTGAGATTGCTGCCTCAATGGGCATATACACCGAGAAGCCCTGACTCGAAAGGAGGCCGGCTTTTCCTTGCAGTGGCTTGAATACAGTCTAGTCTTTCATCTCACAAGCCTGAAGGGATGTCCTGCACCACCTGTGGAGTCCCTAGAGAAAGCCCTAGGTCCCCCGACTCCTTTCGACGGAATGCCTCACATGCCTCTGACACCTCGAGAGGCACGCAGAGCTCACTGCTTTTCAAAATTTGACGGAGCCTGACACCTCTTGAACATTGACAGGAATCCCAGTATCCCTGTGCTACTGGAAAGGGACCCTGGGTCTCCCGACACACCTCGAGAAGCGTTCCCTTTTGCCCTGCCAAGCCTCGAAGAGAACTCCTGAGGTGTCCCTCGTAACTCGACAGGAGTCCCTGACTTCGTTGAACCAACACGAGGGTTGAAGGGCCATCCCCGCCGTAAGTCGAGAATGTACCCCAGGTCCCCGCCGCAACTCGAGAAAAACCATGAGACTTTCCCCCTCCAAGCGAGATGAGGCCCGATTCCCCTGCACTGCATGCAGAGCAATTCCGTGAGCCCCCTGAAACATGTCAGAGCCTCGACTTGCTTGATGGATGTCGAGACAGTCCCCCGCAAAAACAACTGTCACAAGTAGAGAGGGACCCTGATGAGGTCACACCAGCATCGCGAAGGAGCTCCCATGGGCCCCAAATCAACTCGAGATGAGGCCCCGCTTCCCCTGCATTGACTCCAGAGCCATCCCCCGTTCCCCATCAAACACGACCTGAGGCTTGACTCCCTTTAGGCAACTCCAAGGTTCCCCGAGAACAACGGGCCGAGTCTAGGAGGAGTACCAAGTTCATCAGAGCAACTCGAGGACTGCTCCCGTGTACCCCAAATTGCCTCGAGATGAGAGCTGATTGCCCTGGCTTAGACTCAAGACGTAGGCCACCTTTTCCCACAAGCCCCTCAAGAGGAGGCTTCTCTCAGCAATAGGTATGAGGGAGGGACCCTGAGATTGCTGCCTCAATGGGCCATATACACCGAGAAGCCCTCGACTCGAAAGGAGGCCGGCTTTCCTTGCAGAGGCTTGAATACCGTCTAGTCTTTCATCTCACAAGCCTGAAGGGATGTCTGCACCACCTGTGAGACCCTACAGAAAGCCCTAGGTCCCCGACTCCTTTCGACGGAATGCCTCACATGCCTCTGACACCTCGAGAGGCCACGCAGAGCTCACTGCTTCAAAATTTTTGACGGAGCCTGACTCCTCTTGAACATTGGACAGAATCCCAGTATCCCTGTGGCTACTGGAAAGGGACCCTGGGTCTCCAAAGACCCCGACTCACCTCGAGAAGCGTTCCACTTTTTGCCCTGCCAAGCCCTCGAAGAGACTCCTGAGGTGTCCCTCGTAACTCGACAGGACTCCTGACTTCGTTGAACCAACGACACGAGGGTTGAAGGGCCATCCCCGCCGTAAGTCGAGAATGTAACCCCAGGTCCCCGCCGCAACTCGAGAAAAACCATGAGACTTTTCCCCCTCCAAGCGAGATGAGGCCCGATTTCCCCTGCACTGCATGCAGAGCAATTCCGTGAGCCCCCTGAAACATGTCAGGAGCCTCGACTTGCTTGATGATGTCGAGACAGTCCGCACAAAAACACTGTCACAAGATAGAGAGGGACCCTGAGGTCACACCAGCATCGCGAAGGAGCTCCATGGGTCCCCAAACCAACTCGAGATGAGGCCCGCTTACCCCTGCATTGAACTCCAGAGCCATCCCTCCGTTCCCCATCAAAACACGACATGAGGGCTTGTACTCCCTTTAAGTAACCACCAGAGGTTTCCCCGAATAACAACGGGCCAGAGTCTAGAGGAGTAACCAATTCAGCAAGAGCAACTCAAGGACAGCTCCATGGACCCCCAAATGGCCTCGAGATGAGAGCTGTATTCCCTTGCTTAGACCTCAAGACGTAGGCCCTCCTTTCCACAAGCCTCTCAAGAGGAGGCTGGCTCTCAGCAATAGGTTATGAGGGAGGGGATCCTGAATATGCTTGCCGTGCATCAACATGGGCATATATACACCGAGAAGCCTGACGTCGAAAGGAGCCGGGTTTCCCTTGCAGTGGCCTTGAATACAGTCTCTAGTCTTTCATCTCACAAGGTGAAGATATGTCTGCACCACCTGTGGAGTCCCTAGAGAAAGCCCTAGTCCCCGACACCCTTTCGACGAATGCCTCACATGCCTCTGACAACCCCGAGAGGCACGCAGAGCTCACTGCTTCCAAAATTTGACGGAGCCTGAACTCCTCTTGAACATTGACAGGAAATCCCAGTATCCCCTGTGGCTACTGGAAAGGGACCCTGGGTCTCCCGACTCACCTCGAGAAGCGTCCCTTTTGCCCTGCCAAGCCCTCGAAGAGACCCCTGAGGTGTCCCTCGTAACTCGACAGGACCTCCTGACTTCGTTGAACAAACACGAGGGTTGAAGGTGGCCATCCCCGCCGTTAAGTCGAGAATGTACCCCAGTCCCCCCGCCGCAACTCGAGAAAAAACCATGAGACTTCCCCCTCCAAGCGTGGTGTGTGTGTGAGTGCCCGATTTTCCCCTGGCACTGCATGCAGAGCAATTCCGTGAGGCACCCTGAAACCATGTCAGGAGCCTCGACTTGCTTGATGGATGGTCGAGGACAGTCCGCCCCCCAAAAACACTGGCACAAGTAGTGAGGGAACCCAGAGGTCACCACCAGCACTCTCGAGGTAGCTCCATGGTGACCCTCCAAATCAACTCAGAGATGAGGCCCGCTTTCCCCTGCATTGACTCCTAGGAGCCATCCCGCGTTCACCATCAAAACACGACCTAAGGCCTTGACTCCCTTTAGGCAACTTCAGAAGGTGTGTGTGTGTCGGAGAATACAACGGGCCGAGTCTAGAGGAGTACGCCCAGTTCAACCGAGCAAAGCGAGGACTTGCTCCCGTGTACCCTCCAAATTGCCTCGAGATGAGAGCTGATTCCCTGGCTTTAGATTCAAGACGTAGGCCCTCCTTTCCACAAGCCCCTCAAGGAGGGAGGCTGCTCACAGCCAATAGGTATGAGGGAGGGATCCGGATGTTTGCTGTCTCAATGGGCATATACACCGAGAAAGCCGTGGACTCGGAAAGGAGGCCGGCTTTCCTTGCAGTGGCTAGAATACGAGTACTTAGTCTTTCATCTCACAAGCCTAAGGGATGTCTGCACCACCTGTGAGTCCCTAGAGAACGCCCTAGGACCCCCGACTCCTTTCGACGGAATGCCTCACATGCTCTGACACCTCGAAGGCACGCAGAGCTCACTTGCTCTTCAAAATTTGACGGAGCCTGACCTCCTCTTGAACATTGACAGGAATCCCAGTATCCCTGTGGCTACTGGAAAGGGACCCTGGGTCTCCCGACTCACCTCGAGAAGCGTCCCTTTTGCCCTGCCAAGCCTCGAAGAGACTCCTGAGGTGTCCCTCGTAACTCGACAGGAGTCCTGACTTCGTTGAACAAACACGAGGGTTGAAGGGCCATCCCCGCCGTAAGTCGAGAATGTACCCCAGGTCCCCGCCGCAACTCGAGAAAAACCATGAGACTTCCCCCTCCAAGCGAGATGAGGCCCGATTCCCCTGCACTGCATGCAGAGCAATTCCGTGAGCCCCCTGAAACATGTCAGGAGCCTCGACTTGCTTGATGGATGTCGAGACAGTCCGCAAAAACACTGTCACAAGTAGAGAGGGACCCTGAGGTCACACCAGCATCGCGAAGGAGCTCCATGGGCCCCAAATCAACTCGAGATGAGGCCCGCTTCCCCTGCATTGACTCCAGAGCCATCCCCCGTTCCCCATCAAACACGACCTGAGGCTGACTCCCTTTAGGCAACTCCAGAGTTTCCCCGAGAACAACGGGCCGAACTCTAGAGGAGTACCAATACAGCAGAGCAACTCGAGGACTGCTCCGTGTACCCCATCCCAAATTGCCCTCGAATGAGAGCTACCTGCCCTGGCTAGACTCAAAGACGGTAGGCCAGCCCACACCATTCCACAAGCCCCCCTTAGCCCCCGCCCAAGAGGGAGGCTTCTCTCACAATAGGTATGAGTGAGGGAACCCTGAGATGCTGCCTCAATGGGATATACACCGAGAAGCCCTGACTCTAAAGGAGGCCCGCTTCCTTGCAGTGGCTTTGAATACAGTCCTAGTCTTTTCATTTTCACAAGCTGAATGGATGTCTGCACCACCTGTGGAGTCCCTAGAGAAAGCCCTTCCCCGACTCCTTTCGACGGAATGGCCTCATCATGCCTCACGACCAACCGTTCGAGTGATGCACTCTAGTACCTCACAGCTTCAAATATTGACAGGAAGAAACAGGCCCGATCTCCCTCTTGAAGATGGAACATTGAACAGGATTCCCAGTTATCCTCTCTTGTGGCTTTAGCTGAAACGAGGACACTGTGTCTTCCCGAACTCCAGCCTCCGAGAAGGCGTTCCTTTTGCCCGGCTCAATACCTGCGAAGAGACTCCTGAGGTGGTCTCCTCGTAACTCGACAGAGATTCTGGACTTCGGTTGATACCAACACGAGGTAGTTTAGAAAAGGGCCAATCCCCGCTGTTAAGTCGAGAATGTAACATCCAAGTCCCCACCCGGCTAAGTCACGAGTAAAAACCTATAGAGACTTTTCCCCTCGCAAGGCGAGATAGAGTTCGCTCTGATTCCCCGGCTTCAGCTGCATGCAGAGTAATTTCCAGTTCCTTGAGGGCCCGCTCGCTGAAACATTTTCAGTGAGTGCCATCGACTTGCTTGTATAGGATGTCTCGAGACAGTCGGTGCGCAAAAAGCTCTGTGCACATTTAGTAGAGAGGGACGCCTGAGTGGCACACCACATTCCGCGAAGTAGCTCCCGTTGGGCCACAAATCAAGGGCTCTATATGAGTGCCCTGCGTATTCCGCTCATTGACTCCATAGCCTATCCCCCAGTTCACTCCATTCAAACGACGAACTGTAGTGCACCACCCCCCCCCTACCGCCCCACCCGCTTGACTCCCTTTAGGCAACTCCAGAGGTTCCCCGAGAACAACGGGCCAAGTCTAGAGGAGTACCAAGTTCAGCAGAGCAACTCGAGGACTGCTCCGTGTACCCCAAATTGCCTCGAGATGAGAGCTGATTCCCTGGCTTAGACTCAAGACGTAGGCCACCTTTCCACAAGCCCCTCAAGAGGAGGCTTCTCTCAGCAATAGGTATGAGGGAGGGACCCTGAGATTGCTGCCTCAATGGGCATATACACCGAGAAGCCCTGACTCGAAAGGAGGCCGGGTTTCCTTGCAGTGGCTTGAATACAGTCTAGTCTTTCATCTCACAAGGTGAAGGGATGTCTGCACCACCTGTGGAGTCCCTAGAGAAAGCCCTAGGTCCCCGACTCCTTTCGACGGAATGCCTCACATGCCTCTGACACCTCGAGAGGCACGCAGAGCTCACTGCTTCAAAATTTGACGGAGCCTGACTCCTCTTGAACATTGACAGGAATCCCAGTATCCCTGTGGCTACTGGAAAGGGACCCTGGGTCTCCCGACTCACCTCGAGAAGCGTCCCTTTTGCCCTGCCAAGCCTCGAAGAGACTCCTGAGGTGTCCCTCGTAACTCGACAGGAGTCCTGACTTCGTTGAACAAACACGAGGTTGAAGGGCCATCCCCGCCGTAAGTCGAGAATGTACCCCAGGTCCCCGCCGCAACTCGAGAAAAACCATGAGACTTCCCCCTCCAAGCGAGATGAGGCCCGATTCCCCTGCACTGCATGCAGAGCAATTCCGTGAGCCCCCTGAAACATGTCAGGAGCCTCGACTTGCTTGATGGATGTCGAGACAGTCCGCAAAAACACTGTCACAAGTAGAGAGGGACCCTGAGGTCACACCAGCATCGCGAAGGAGCTCCATGGGCCCCAAATCAACTCGAGATGAGGCCCGCTTCCCCTGCATTGACTCCAGAGCCATCCCCCGTTCCCCATCAAACACGACCTGAGGCTTGACTCCCTTTAGGCAACTCCAGAGGTTCCCCGAGAACAACGGGCCAAGTCTAGAGGAGTACCAAGTTCAGCAGAGCAACTCGAGGACTGCTCCGTGTACCCCAAATTGCCTCGAGATGAGAGCTGATTCCCTGGCTTAGACTCAAGACGTAGGCCACCTTTCCACAAGCCCCTCAAGAGGAGGCTTCTCTCAGCAATAGGTATGAGGGAGGGACCCTGAGATTGCTGCCTCAATGGGCATATACACCGAGAAGCCCTGACTCGAAAGGAGGCCGGGTTTCCTTGCAGTGGCTTGAATACAGTCTAGTCTTTCATCTCACAAGGTGAAGGGATGTCTGCACCACCTGTGGAGTCCCTAGAGAAAGCCCTAGGTCCCCGACTCCTTTCGACGGAATGCCTCACATGCCTCTGACACCTCGAGAGGCACGCGCAGAGCTCACTGCTCAAAATTTGACGGAGCCTGACTCCTCTTGAACATTGACAGGAATCCCAGTATCCCTGTGGCTACTGGAAAGGGACCCTGGGTCTCCCGACTCACCTCGAGAAGCGTCCCTTTTGCCCTGCCAAGCCTCGAAGAGACTCCTGAGGTGTCCCTCGTAACTCGACAGGAGTCCTGACTTCGTTGAACAAACACGAGGGTTGAAGGGCCATCCCCGCCGTAAGTCGAGAATGTACCCCAGGTCCCCGCCGCAACTCGAGAAAAACCATGAGACTTCCCCCTCCAAGCGAGATGAGGCCCGATTCCCCTGCACTGCATGCAGAGCAATTCCGTGAGCCCCCTGAAACATGTCAGGAGCCTCGACTTGCTTGATGGATGTCGAGACAGTCCGCAAAAACACTGTCACAAGTAGAGAGGGACCCTGAGGTCACACCAGCATCGCGAAGGAGCTCCATGGGCCCCAAATCAACTCGAGATGAGGCCCGCTTCCCCTGCATTGACTCCAGAGCCATCCCCCGTTCCCCATCAAACACGACCTGAGGCTTGACTCCCTTTAGGCAACTCCAGAGGTTCCCCGAGAACAACGGGCCAAGTCTAGAGGAGTACCAAGTTCAGCAGAGCAACTCGAGGACTGCTCCGTGTACCCCAAATTGCCTCGAGATGAGAGCTGATTCCCTGGCTTAGACTCAAGACGTAGGCCACCTTTCCACAAGCCCCTCAAGAGGAGGAGGCTTCTCTCAGCAATAGGTATGAGGGAGGGACCCTGAGATTGCTGCCTCAATGGGCATATACACCGAGAAGCCCTGACTCGAAAGGAGGCCGGGTTTCCTTGCAGTGGCTTGAATACAGTCTAGTCTTTCATCTCACAAGGTGAAGGGATGTCTGCACCACCTGTGGAGTCCCTAGAGAAAGCCCTAGGTCCCCGACTCCTTTCGACGGAATGCCTCACATGCCTCTGACACCTCGAGAGGCACGCAGAGCTCACTGCTTCAAAATTTGACGGAGCCTGACTCCTCTTGAACATTGACAGGAATCCCAGTATCCCTGTGGCTACTGGAAAGGGACCCTGGGTCTCCCGACTCACCTCAGAGAACGTGGCCCTTTTTGCCGCTACCAAGACTCGGAAGAGACTTCCCTGAATGTGTCCGCTCGTAACGTCGACAGGAGTCCTGACATTCGTTGTGTAAACCATAACATGGGCTAAGGGTTGAGAGGGTCCAGTGCTATCCGCCGCTCTAAAGTCGAAGAAGGTATCGCCCAGTGTCAGTACATCCTTGCAACTCGATAGAAAACCATGGAGCACTTTCTCTGCAACAATATATAAGTTGCGGAGATTAGGGCCTCGATTCCCCTGGGGCACTGGTCATGCATAAACGAAATTCCGGTAGGCCCCCTGAAAACAATGGCAAGGAGCCGTCGACCGTCTGCTTGTATGGATGTCGAGAGAGTACCGCGAAAAACACTGGTCACATTGTAGATGAGTGACCCTGGAGTTTTCACAGTTCCAGCATCCGCGAAGGGAGAGGCTCCCATGGGGGCCCCATATGTCATCAACTGCGAGATGAGCCGCGCGCTTAATTCCGGCCTGGCATTGAGCTCCAGAGCACTTCCCCCGTTCCCACATCAAAACACTGACCTGAGTTATGCTTGACTCCCATTAAGTTTGTCGAACTGCCAGAGGTTCCCCGAGAACAACGGGCCAAGGTCTAGAGGAAAAACGCAAGTTCAGCCAGAGCAACTCGAGGACTAAGCTCCGTGTACCTCCCGCACCCAAATTGCCTCGAGAATGGATAAGCTGATTCCCTGGCTTAGACTCAAGACATAGGCCACCTTTCCACAAGTCCCCTCAAGAGGAGCTGCTTCTCGGTGGATCTCGGTGTCAGCAATAGGTAAGGTAGGGAGGGACGGCCTCGAAATTGGCTGGCCACAATTGGTCATGATACAGAATACCTAGTATAGCCCCTGACTTGAATGGAGGACCGGGTTTCTTAGCAGTGGCTTGAATACAGTCTAGTCTCATCATGGGCTCGACAAGGAGAAGGGATGATGTCTAGGCTACCACCTCTGGAGTCATTTAGAGAAAGCCCTAGGTCCCCGACACCTTTCTGACTGTATAATGCCCTCACATGCCTCCTGACACTCTCGAGAGGAACGTGTCAGAGCTAGAGCTGTGCTTGCAAAGATTTGACGGATGCCGTAGACTCCTCTCTGAACATTGACAGTGCAAACCCCAGTATCCCTAGTGGCTAGTCTGGATTAAGGGGACCCTGGGTGTCCCGACTTCACGCTTCTGGATAAAGACGTCCCTTTTCCCCTGCGCAAGCCTCGAAGAAATACTCCATTGAGGTGTCCCCTCCGTGAACTTAGACATTGAGGAGTCGCTCCTGACTTCGTTGAAGCAAACACGAGGGTTGAAAGGAAGCCATCCCCGCGCGAAAAGTCGAGAATGTAGCCCCAAGGGCCCCTCCTGGCAAGATTAACGCTATAAAAGCGCATGAGTCTTCCCGCTACCTAAGCGAGTATGAAGCCGCGATTCGGCCATGGCACTGGCATTATGCTAGAGCTTAATTCCTTGAGACGTCTAGTCCCTGAGCCCCAGTCTGAGACCATGGTCCCCGTGATGAAGGCTTGACGTAGCGTTGATGGATTTCGAAGAGAGTCCGCTACAAACACTGGGTCACAAGTAGAGATGGACGCCTGATGATCACGACGGCCGCGTATCTCTAGCATTTGCGGAAGTGAGGCTCAATGGGCCACGAAATCTAACCGTCGAGATTGAGGCCCTCAAGTCTTTTCCGCTGCATTGACTCCAAGAGCAATTCGCCCTCGTTCCCCAGTAAAACACGACCTGAGGATTGACTGCGCCTTTAAAAAGCAAACTCGCATAAAGTTCCGTCGCGAGACCAACGGTGCCGTAGAAGTGCTAAGAGGAGGTACGCAAGTTCAGGGGGCAGTAGGTCAACTTTACGGTGTGAAATAGCCCCCCCCTGCTTCGTGTAGCCCCAAATTGCCCTCGAGATGAGATGCTGATATCCCTTGGCTTATACTCAAGACGTAGGGGGCTAAAACTTGTCCGCACAAGGGGTCCGCCACAAGAGGAGACCCAGCTTCTCTCAGCAAGAGATAAATGAGGGAAGGACGCGGCTGAGAATTAGCTGGCCCACAATGGGTCCTATTACACGAGAGTAATAGTCAGGATCCCATAAAGATGACTCAGAAAGGAGGCCGTGTTGCGTGTGCACTGCAGTGGGTTGTTTGAATACAGTGCTAGTCTGTGTGTCATGCTCAACCAAAGTGTGAAGGGGATTGTTCAGGGCACCACTACAATAGTGGAACTCGCCTCCGAGAGAAAGCCCTAGGTCATCGCGCGAGCTAAAGATCATCCATTCGACGGAACTGGTCTCAGCAGATTAGCAATTTGCACTGACAACCTGCGGATAGGCTACTGACAGAGATACACTGGCTTCAAAATTTGATCATGGAGGGGGCACTGACTCCTCTGTGAACATTTGGACAGGTTACTCCCGGAAGGCCCAGTTAGTCCGCTGTGTCTACTGGAATGGGAACCTGGGCGTCTCCCTGGACTCACTTGGAGATAGCATCCCTTTTGCCAGTGGTGCTCAAAAGGGCATACGAATGAGACTCCTGAGATTGTCCCTCCGGTAACTCGAGCAGGAGATCCTGAGCTTCGTTGTGAACAAAGCGACTGAGGTTTGAAGGGGTCCATTTCTCCCCTGGGCGGGTTAAGTTGGTGAGAATTGTACCTCCCCATGGTCCGCCGGCCCGGAAACAGATTAAAAGGGGAAACACACGAGAAATAACCATGAGACTAATCACTTACCCCCCTCCAAGCGAGATGAGCCCGATTCCCCTGCACTGCATGCAGAGCAATTCCGTGAGCCCCCTGAAACATGTCAGGAGGCCTCGACTTGCTTTGATGGATGTCGAGACAGTCCGCAAAAACACTGTCACAAGTAGAGAGGGGACCCTGAGTCACACCAGCATCGCGAAGGAGCTCCATGGCCCCCAGGGAATCAACTCGAGAATGAGGCCCGCTTCCCCTGCATTGACTCCAGAGCCATTTCCCGTTTCCCCATCAAACACTACCTGAAGGCATGACCACATTAGCCAACTCCCAGAGGTTCCCCGAGAACAACGGGCCAAGTCAAGAGGGATTACCAAGTTCACATAAGAGAAAGAGCCACCTCGAGGACTGCTCCGTGTACCCCAAATTTGCCCGAGATGAGAGCTGATTCCCTGGCTTGTTAGACTCAAGACGTAGGCCACCTTTCAACAAGCCCCTGCTCGTATAAATAGAGGAGGGAGCGATCTCGAGACTCAGACACTCCGGTAGGGTCCATGAGATGGGGTACCAAGTAGGGGGACCATGAGCCATGAGACTTTGCTGCCTCAATGGGGCATATACACCGATAAGCCCTCTTGGGGGGAACTCGAAAGGAGGCCCGGCTCTCTTCCTTGCAAAGTGGGCTTTTGGTTAAATACCATTCTATTGTATTGGTCATCTCCAACATAGTAGACGTAGAAGGGATATGTCCTGCACCTCGACATGTTGGAATTCACAGTGTTCCTAGAGAAGAAAAGGCCCTAGGCGCATCAGCACCGCGCGAGGCCGTCCAAGCCCACGTAGGTTCCCACATATGCGGAGCGGAAAAATGCGTCCACCATCTAGCCTCTGACCACCCTACGACGAGGCTACGCAGATATGGGCGTCACTGCTTCAAAAATTTTGGACGGAGCCGACTCATGACTCCTCATGAACATAGACAGGAATCCCGGCAGTACAGTATCCCTGAGGCTAGACTGAGAAAAAGGGAACCCTGTGTCTCTCCGAGTCTCAACCTCTGAGCAGCTTTTACTCTCAATGCCTCACTGCCACGCCTCGATAGAGACTCCCCCAGAGGGTATTTTCCCTCGGTAACCTGCGGACAGGAAGACACTCCTGACTTCGTTGAACCCATACACGAGGAGTTGAAGTGGCCATCCCCGCCGTAGAGTCGAGAGAATGTACCCCAGGTTCCCCGCCGCAAAACTCGAGAAAAACCTATGAGAACTATCCCCGCCTTCCCAGCGAGATGGGAGCTCTCGGATTCCTCCCCTGCACCGCAATTCAGAGCAATTCCGTGAGGCCCCCATAAAGGAACATTTCATGAGCCTCGACCTTTGCTTGATTGGATGTCCGAGAAACAGTCCGCAAAAAACACGTGTCACAATTAAAGTAGGGACACTGGAGGTCAGCAACCAGCAGTCTGCGAAGGAGCTTCATAGGTCCCCAAAACAAAAGCTCGAGAGTGATGTGCCCTTCTTCCGCCCTGCAAACTTGAACTCCAGAGCCATCCCCCCCAGTTACCCCATCAAGGCACGACCTGAGGCTTGACTTTCCCTTGTAGGCAACTTGACCATAGGTTTGCCCGGAGGAACAACGGGCCAAGTCTAGAACGAGTTACCAAGTTCAATGCGGAGCAACTCGAGGATCTGCACCCGTTTGACCCGTCCAAATTGCCTCGGGATTACAGCTTAGATTCCCATGCCTTAAGACTCAAAAGACGGTTATGCCACCTTTCCGACAAGACCCCCTCAAGTTATGGATGCAAATCAGCATGTCTAGCAATAGAATTGAGTGAGTTGACAACCCATGATTCATTGCAGCCCGTTTCGGAATGGGCATATAGCCCCGAGCAGCCCTTCCTATCCGTTAAAGTATTGCCGCGGCTTTCCCATGCCGTGGCTTTATGCCTTACAGACGGACGTGAACATTCAAGCACAACAGCTGATCAGGTATTTCTGCCTTGGCCACCTTATGGAGACCCTAGTAGAACGTCCTAGGCCCCCGACAGCCGTTACGTACGGAATGGCCTCTCATGCCGCTGACACACACCGAAGAGGTCACGCAGTCGCTCGACTGCTTTTCAATAGATGTGACGAGCCCTGACTCCTCTTTAGAACATTGACAAGGGAATCTATCCCCAGTATCACTGTGGCATACTGGAAAGGGACCCTGGGTCTCCCCGACTCAACGCTCTATAAGCGTTCCCATTTGCCCTGGTCCAAGCCTCGAAGAGACTCCTGATGGTGTCACTCGATTGAACTCTACAGGTAGTCCTGACTTCCTTGAAACCAACACGAGGTTTGAAGGGTGCCATTCCCCGGCCGTAAGTCGAGAATGTAACCCCAGGTCCCCGCCGCAAACTCGAGGAAAAACCCATGAGACTTTCCCCCCCAAGCCGAGATGAGGCCCGATTCCCCTGCAACTGCATGCAGAGCAATTCCGTGAGCCCCCTGAAACAAGTCAGGAGCCCTCGACTAGCCTTTATGGAGTTTTTCGAGACAGGTCCGCAAAAAACACTGTCACAAATAGAGAGAGGGACCCTGGTCACACCAGCATCGCAAGGAGCTCCAAGGCCCAAAATCAACTCGAGATGAGGCCCGCGTCCCCTGCATGACTCTAGAGCCATCCGCCCCGTTTTTTCCCCCATCAGCACGACCTGCTTAGGCTTGACTCCCTTTAGGCAACTCCAGAGGTTCCCCGAGAACAACCGTGCCAAGTCTAGAGGAGTACCTAGTTCAGCAGAGCAACTTCGAGGGACCCCTGACTCCGTGTACCCCAAATGCCTCAGAGATGAGAGCTGATTATCCCTGGCTTAGACTCAAGACGTAGGCCACTTTCCACAAGCCCCTCAAGAGGAGGCTTCTCTCAGCAATAGGTATGAGGGAGGGACCCTGAGATTGCTGCCTCAATGGGCATATACACCGAGAAGCCCTGACTCGAAAGGAGGCCGGGTTTCCTTGCAGTGGCTTGAATACAGTCTAGTCTTTCATCTCACAAGGTGAAGGGATGTCTGCACCACCTGTGGAGTCCCTAGAGAAAGCCCTAGGTCCCCGACTCCTTTCGACGGAATGCCTCACATGCCTCTGACACCTCGAGAGGCACGCAGAGCTCACTGCTTCAAAATTTGACGGAGCCTGACTCCTCTTGAACATTGACAGGAATCCCAGTATCCCTGTGGCTACTGGAAAGGGACCCTGGGTCTCCCGACTCACCTCGAGAAGCGTCCCTTTTGCCCTGCCAAGCCTCGAAGAGACTCCTGAGGTGTCCCTCGTAACTCGACAGGAGTCCTGACTTCGTTGAACAAACACGAGGGTTGAAGGGCCATCCCCGCCGTAAGTCGAGAATGTACCCCAGGTCCCCGCCGCAACTCGAGAAAAACCATGAGACTTCCCCCTCCAAGCGAGATGAGGCCCGATTCCCCTGCACTGCATGCAGAGCAATTCCGTGAGCCCCCTGAAACATGTCAGGAGCCTCGACTTGCTTGATGGATGTCGAGACAGTCCGCAAAAAAAACACTGTCACAAGTAGAGAGGGACCCTGAGGTCACACCAGCATCGCGAAGGAGCTCCATGGGCCCCAAATCAACTCGAGATGAGGCCCGCTTCCCCTGCATTGACTCCAGAGCCATCCCCCGTTCCCCATCAAACACGACCTGAGGCTTGACTCCCTTTAGGCAACTCCAGAGGTTCCCCGAGAACAACGGGCCAAGTCTAGAGGAGTACCAAAGTTCAGCAGCAGAGCAACTCGAGGACTGCTCCCGTGTACCCCAAATTGCCTCGAGATGAGAGCTGATTCCCTGGCTTAGACTCAAGACGTAGGCCACCTTTCCACAAGCCCCTCAAGAGGAGGCTTCTCTCAGCAATAGGTATGAGGGAGGGACCCTGAGATTGCTGCCTCAATGGGCATATACACCGAGAAGCCCTGACTCGAAAGGAGGCCGGGTTTCCTTGCAGTGGCTTGAATACAGTCTAGTCTTTCATCTCACAAGGTGAAGGGATGTCTGCACCACCTGTGGAGTCCCTAGAGAAAGCCCTAGGTCCCCGACTCCTTTCGACGGAATGCCTCACATGCCTCTGACACCTCGAGAGGCACGCAGAGCTCACTGCTTCAAAATTTGACGGAGCCTGACTCCTCTTGAACATTGACAGGAATCCCAGTATCCCTGTGGCTACTGGAAAGGGACCCTGGGTCTCCCGACTCACCTCGAGAAGCGTCCCTTTTGCCCTGCCAAGCCTCGAAGAGACTCCTGAGGTGTCCCTCGTAACTCGACAGGAGTCCTGACTTCGTTGAACAAACACGAGGGTTGAAGGGCCATCCCCGCCGTAAGTCGAGAATGTACCCCAGGTCCCCGCCGCAACTCGAGAAAAACCATGAGACTTCCCCCTCCAAGCGAGATGAGGCCCGATTCCCCTGCACTGCATGCAGAGCAATTCCGTGAGCCCCCTGAAACATGTCAGGAGCCTCGACTTGCTTGATGGATGTCGAGACAGTCCGCAAAAAACACTGTCACAAGTAGAGAGGGACCCTGAGGTCACACCAGCATCGCGAAGGAGCTCCATGGGCCCCAAATCAACTCGAGATGAGCCCGCTTCCCCTGCATTGACTCCAGAGCCATCCCCCGTTCCCCATCAAACACGACCTGAGGCTTGACTCCCTTTAGGCAACTCCAGAGGTTCCCCGAGAACAACGGGCCAAGTCTAGAGGAGTACCAAGTTCAGCAGAGCAACTCGAGGACTGCTCCGTGTACCCCAAATTGCCTCGAGATGAGAGCTGATTCCCTGGCTTAGACTCAAGACGTAGGCCAACTTTCCACAAGCCCCTCAAGAGGAGGCTTCTCTCAGCAATAGGTATGAGGGAGGGACCCTGAGATTGCTGCCTCAATGGGCATATACACCGAGAAGCCCTGACTCGAAAGGAGGCCGGGTTTCCTTGCAGTGGCTTGAATACAGTCTAGTCTTTCATCTCACAAGGTGAAGGGATGTCTGCACCACCTGTGGAGTCCCTAGAGAAAGCCCTAGGTCCCCGACTCCTTTCGACGGAATGCCTCACATGCCTCTGACACCTCGAGAGGCACGCAGAGCTCACTGCTTCAAAATTTGACGGAGCCTGACTCCTCTTGAACATTGACAGGAATCCCAGTATCCCTGTGGCTACTGGAAAGGGACCCTGGGTCTCCCGACTCACCTCGAGAAGCGTCCCTTTTGCCCTGCCAAGCCTCGAAGAGACTCCTGAGGTGTCCCTCGTAACTCGACAGGAGTCCTGACTTCGTTGAACAAACACGAGGGTTGAAGGGCCATCCCCGCCGTAAGTCGAGAAAGTACCCCAGGTTCCCCCCGCAAACTCGAGAAAAAACCACATGAGATCTTGTTTCCCCACCTCCAAGCGAGGTGAGGCCTCGAACCTCCCCTGCACATGCAACAGCAGAGTCAATTTCCGTCGAGCCACCCCTGCGTATCAGTGTCAGGAGTAACCTTCAGACTTGCTTCTGAATGGATTGTCGAAGACACGCTCTGCAAACAACACTGTCAACAAACGTACGAGCGAGGCCGACACGGAGGATCACACCAGGGAGTTCGCTCAAGAGAAGCTCTCCATGGGGTTGCCCCACATCAAACTCGAGATGAGGCCCGACACGTCTCCCCTGCAATGACTCTAGAAGCCATCCCCCGATGTCACCCCATCAACACACGACCTAAGGCTTGACTCCCTTCTTACCGCAACTCCAGAGGTTCCCCGAGAGAGACATGAGAAACACGGGGGCCAAGTCTAATCTAGAGGAGAGTACCAAGTTCTAAGCAGAGCAACTCGAGGACTGCTCCGTGTACTCCCCAAACTCTTGCCTCGAGATTGTGAGAGCTGATCCCTGGCTTCTTGTTAGACTCAAGAAGACCGTAGGCCACCTTTCCACAAGCCCCTCAAGAGGAGAGCTTCTCTCAGCAATAGGTATGAAGGGAGGGGGGAGGGGAGGGACCCTGAGGGGCCCCCCCGTGGGAGATTTGCTGCCTCAATGGGCATATACACCGAGAAGCCCCTGACTCGAAAAGGAGGTCTTAACGGGGGTAGCTGCCCCGGCTTCCGGCTCCTTGCAGTGTGGCTTGAATACAGGTCTAGTCTTTCATCTCACAAGCTGAAGGGATTGTCTGTCTGCACCACCTGTGGAGTCCCTTTTTAAGAGAAAGCCCTAGGTCCCCGACTCCTTTCGACACGGAATGCCTCACATGCCTCTGACACCTCGAGAGGCACGCAGAGCTCACTGCTTCAAAATTTGACGGAGCCTGATCCTCTTGAACATTGACAGGAATCCCAGTATCCCTGTTGTGGCTACTGGAAAGTGGGACCCTGGGTCTCCCGACGACCTCACCTCGCAAGAAGCGTTCCTTTTGCCCTGCCAAAGCCTCGAAAAGACTCCTGAGAGTTGTTGTCCCTCCGCAAATTAACTCGACAGGAGTCCTGACTTCGTTGATGAAACCAACACGAGGGTTTTTGCACAAGCGGCATCACTCCTACAGCCGTTTTACTTCCGTACAGCATTCCAGAGAAGGGAAGACTGTACACCCAAAACAAGGGCGGGTTATAGTCCCCCAGCCGCCACGCCCAACTCCATGAGGGAGGGGGAAAAATCCCATTAGAGAACTTCTTTCCCCCTCCAAGCCCGGGACGGGATTTATGGAGAGCAACCGGATTCCTGCAACTGAGCCATGCTAGAGAAATTACACAGTTAGAGCCCACTTAAAATCTTACTTGCGTACTCACGACCCATCGACTTTGCCTGATGGTTAGGACGGTCGAGACAATTGCGCCCAGCGAAAAAACAATCTAGGTGTTCCGACAATGTTGTCAAAAAGTGAGGACCTTAGATGGTCCACAACCCAAAGCATCGCGCGACAAGTAAGCGAGCTCCATTGGACCCAAAATGCTTCTAGCGAGAATGAGGCCTCGCCTCCCTCTATTCCCTCCTGCCATTGACTCCACAGACAGCACATCACCCCGTTGCAAAATCTTTCACTAAGCACGACCATTGAGTGCTTTTATGACTCCACTATATAGGCAACCTACAGAGGGTTCCAACTCACGACCAAAAGTCAATGAGAAACAACGGGCCAAAGGGTCTAGACGGATGTACCAAGAAGTTCAGCATGACGCCTACTCGAGGGAGGAGGACTGCTAACGTGTACCTCTCAACTAATTGCCTCGTGATGAACCAGACTCGCACAATTCCCCTTAGACTTTTTGAACATACAAGACGTAGGCACACCCCCACTCCTCTTCCACATTAGCCTCTCAAAAAGAACGAGGACTACTTTCAGCAATATATGTTCATGAGGGGGTTGGGACCCCTTGAAGCATATGCTGCCCCTCAAGATGGGCCATATACACCAGAGAAAATCCCTGACCCGAACGGCGAGCAGTAGCACCGGCATGGCTTTCTCCTTCGCCTAGTTGGCAGCGTGTTTTCAGTCTCGTCTTTCAATCTCACAAGCTAGAAGGGATGTCTGACACCCACCCTAGTGGAGAAGAGCTCCCAATTAGAGCAATGCCACCTATGTCCACCGACTCCATTTTCGACCGGACTTTGCCTCTACAATGCCTATATGGCCACCTTCGAAAGAGGCACGCATCGAGACTCACTGCTATCCAAAACATGTGACAACCGTGTCTTGGACTCCTCTTGAACATTG
>JAJLRB010001844.1:0-30114 GCA_020976825.1 Odocoileus hemionus
CTCATCTCGAGTTGATTTGGGGCCCATGGAGCTCCTTCGCGATGCTGGTGTGACCTCATGGTCCCTCTCTACTTGTGACAGTGTTTTTGCGGACTGTCTCGACATCCATCAAGCAAGTCGAGGCTCCTGACATGTTTCAGGGGGCTCACGGAATTGCTCTGCATGCAGTGCAGGGGAATCGGGCCTCATCTCGCTTGGAGGGGGAAGTCTCATGGTTTTTCTCGAGTTGCGGCGGGGACCTGGGGTACATTCTCGACTTACGGCGGGGATGGCCCTTCAACCCTCGTGTTTGTTCAACGAAGTCAGGACTCCTGTCGAGTTACGAGGGACACCTCAGGAGTCTCTTCGAGGCTTGGCAGGGCAAAAGGGACGCTTCTCGAGGTGAGTCGGGAGACCCAGGGTCCCTTTCCAGTAGCCACAGGGATACTGGGATTCCTGTCAATGTTCAAGAGGAGTCAGGCTCCGTCAAATTTTGAAGCAGTGAGCTCTGCGTGCCTCTCGAGGTGTCAGAGGCATGTGAGGCATTCCGTCGAAAGGAGTCGGGGACCTAGGGCTTTCTCTAGGGACTCCACAGGTGGTGCAGACATCCCTTCACCTTGTGAGATGAAAGACTAGACTGTATTCAAGCCACTGCAAGGAAACCCGGCCTCCTTTCGAGTCAGACCTTCTCGGTGTATATGCCCATTGAGGCAGCAATCTCAGGGTCCCTCCCTCATACCTATTGCTGAGAGAAGCCTCCTCTTGAGGGGCTTGTGGAAAGGTGGCCTACGTCTTGAGTCTAAGCCAGGGAATCAGCTCTCATCTCGAGGCAATTTGGGGTACACGGAGCAGTCCTCGAGTTGCTCTGCTGAACTTGGTACTCCTCTAGACTTGGCCCGTTGTTCTCGGGGAACCTCTGGAGTTGCCTAAAGGGAGTCAAGCCTCAGGTCGTGTTTGATGGGGAACGGGGGATGGCTCTGGAGTCAATGCAGGGGAAGCGGGCCTCATCTCGAGTTGATTTGGGGCCCATGGAGCTCCTTCGCGATGCTGGTGTGACCTCAGGGTCCCTCTCTACTTGTGACAGTGTTTTTGCGGACTGTCTCGACATCCATCAAGCAAGTCGAGGCTCCTGACATGTTTCAGGGGGCTCACGGAATTGCTCTGCATGCAGTGCAGGGGAATCGGGCCTCATCTCGCTTGGAGGGGGAAGTCTCATGGTTTTTCTCGAGTTGCGGCGGGGACCTGGGGTACATTCTCGACTTACGGCGGGGATGGCCCTTCAACCCTCGTGTTTGTTCAACGAAGTCAGGACTCCTGTCGAGTTACGAGGGACACCTCAGGAGTCTCTTCGAGGCTTGGCAGGGCAAAAGGGACGCTTCTCGAGGTGAGTCGGGAGACCCAGGGTCCCTTTCCAGTAGCCACAGGGATACTGGGATTCCTGTCAATGTTCAAGAGGAGTCAGGCTCCGTCAAATTTTGAAGCAGTGAGCTCTGCGTGCCTCTCGAGGTGTCAGAGGCATGTGAGGCATTCCGTCGAAAGAGTCGGGGACCTAGGGCTTTCTCTAGGGACTCCACAGGTGGTGCAGACATCCCTTCACCTTGTGAGATGAAAGACTAGACTGTATTCAAGCCACTGCAAGGAAACCCGGCCTCCTTTCGAGTCAGGGCTTCTCGGTGTATATGCCCATTGAGGCAGCAATCTCAGGGTCCCTCCCTCATACCTATTGCTGAGAGAAGCCTCCTCTTGAGGGGCTTGTGGAAAGGTGGCCTACGTCTTGAGTCTAAGCCAGGGAATCAGCTCTCATCTCGAGGCAATTTGGGGTACACGGAGCAGTCCTCGAGTTGCTCTGCTGAACTTGGTACTCCTCTAGACTTGGCCCGTTGTTCTCGGGGAACCTCTGGAGTTGCCTAAAGGGAGTCAAGCCTCAGGTCGTGTTTGATGGGGAACGGGGGATGGCTCTGGAGTCAATGCAGGGGAAGCGGGCCTCATCTCGAGTTGATTTGGGGCCCATGGAGCTCCTTCGCGATGCTGGTGTGACCTCAGGGTCCCTCTCTACTTGTGACAGTGTTTTTGCGGACTGTCTCGACATCCATCAAGCAAGTCGAGGCTCCTGACATGTTTCAGGGGGCTCACGGAATTGCTCTGCATGCAGTGCAGGGGAATCGGGCCTCATCTCGCTTGGAGGGGGAAGTCTCATGGTTTTTCTCGAGTTGCGGCGGGGACCTGGGGTACATTCTCGACTTACGGCGGGGATGGCCCTTCAACCCTCGTGTTGTTCAACGAAGTCAGGACTCCTGTCGAGTTACGAGGGACACCTCAGGAGTCTCTTCGAGGCTTGGCAGGGCAAAAGGGACGCTTCTCGAGGTGAGTCGGGAGACCCAGGGTCCCTTTCCAGTAGCCACAGGGATACTGGGATTCCTGTCAATGTTCAAGAGGAGTCAGGCTCCGTCAAATTTTGAAGCAGTGAGCTCTGCGTGCCTCTCGAGGTGTCAGAGGCATGTGAGGCATTCCGTCGAAAGGAGTTTCGGGGACCTAGGGACTTTCGATACAGTGATCTTAATATCCCAGGATGGTGCCAGACATCCCCACATACAAGCTATCTGTGATGACTGAAATGACAGACTCGTTAATTCAAGATCCACTAGCAAGGCGAAACATCCATCCGGCGCATCTCCTTCTATATTGATCCTTGAGTCTCTGGCTTCTCGGCTATCATATGCCCTATTGAGGCATGCTATCATCAGGGTCCCCTTACTCCCTCATAACCCTCTCTCGCTGGACGAGAAGAAGCCTCGCCGAGCGTCTGAGGAAGGACTCGTCGGAACAAGGAGTGGTCCTACGTCCTTTTGAGTCTTAAGCCAGTGGGAAATCTTCAGCTCTCATACTCGAGAGTCAAACTTGGGAGGTACACACACGGCAGACCGTTCCCTTCGAGTTGCCTGCTTGACTTGGTAAAACATGGTACTCGTTCTAGATCCATGGCCCTTTGTTCTCAACTCGTTCCTGGGTGGAACCTCACTCTGTAGAGTTGCCAACAAGGGGAGTCAGAAAGTCCCTTACACGGTCTGTGGTTATGGACATGGGGGAAACCAGGGTATTGGGTCCTCAATGGAGATCCATTGCAGGGTGGAAGGAGTCAGGCCCTCCATCTCGTGTTGATAATTTTGAGTTGGCGTCCAATTGGAGCTCCTTTGTCAGATCGCTTAGGCTGGTGGACCAGGTAGTGTGTCCCTCATCTAACTTGTGACAGTGTTTTTGGTCGTACTTGTCTCGACATTCCTATAATTCAAGCAAGGTCGAGTCTCCTGACGCATGTTTTCACAGCGTGGCTCAACAGACGACTTGCCTCAGGCATACACACAACACACACACACAACTCGGGGGATGCCTCCTCGCGCTTGTAGGTGGGGAAGTTCCTCAACTTGTTTTACCTCGAGAGCTGGCGGCAGGGACCTGGGTACATTTCGCGTACTTAAACATGACGCGATGGCCCAACAAACCCTCCGTTGGTTCGGTTACAACGAAGTCAGGACGTCCTGTCGAGTTACGATGTGAAACCTCAAGAGAACTACTTACCTAGGGCTGCGCATGGCAGCAAAACGGAACGAACGTTTCTCGAGGTGTAGTGCTCGGGAAGACCTAGGGTCCCTTGTCCAGTAGCCACAAGGGATACCTGGGATTCCCTGTGCTCAAATCGTTTTACAAAGAGCGAGACTCAGGCCTCCGTCCAAATTCTCTACGCACAAGCAGTGGAGCTCTGCGTGCACTCGGCACGAAGTGTCAGAGGAGCATGTGAGGCCCATTAGCCGTTCGACAATGACAGTCGACGGGACACATAGGGCTTCTACTCTCTAGGGACTGTCCACAGTTGGGCTGCACGTACATTCCCGCTTCGACCTTGTTCGATGAAACTACTACAGACTGCGTATTCAAGAAACACAGCAAAGGAACGTATACCCGGCCTCTCGCATTTCGAGTCAGTGCTTCCTAGCTCGGGTTAGTAGCTCTATTGACCCCCCATATGAGAGGCAATAGCAATTCTCCAGGGTCACCTCCCTTCATAACTTATTGCTTAGAGGGAGAAGACCTCCTCGTTGGCGAGGGTCTACATTGGTGGAAAGGTGGCACCGTGTAAACGTCTACTAGACATCCACTTAAAGTACGACTGATGAGGAATCAGCCTCTATTCATCTCGAGTCGAACACAATTTTGCGGGTGTACACTGAGCAGTCCATCGAGTTGCACTGCTGTACAACTGGTACTCACCAAGACCTGGCGCCACGTTGTTCCTCCTTTCTCTCTCCTCCCCTCCGTCGGGAAGGCGAAGCGCCATCTGGAGTTGCCTAAAGGGAGAGTCAAGAAAACGCCTCAGGATCGTTGTTTTGTAATGGTGAAACTGGGATGAATGGCCTCTGAGAAGTCAATGCAGGGGGAAAGGCGGGCCTCATCTCGAGTTGATTTGGGCCCATGGAGCTCTCCTTCGCGATGCTGGTGTGACCTCAGGGGTCCTCTCTACTTGTGACAGTGTTTTTTTGCGGACTGTCTCGACATCCATCAAGCAAGTCGAAGGCTCCTGCATGTCTTTCAGGGGGCTCACGGAATTGCTCTGCACTGCAGTGCAGGGGAATCGGGCCTCATCTCGCTTGGAGGGGGAAGTACTCATGGTTTTTTGCTCGCGAGTTGTCGGCGGGGACCTGGGTACACTTCTCGACTTACGGCGGGTGATGGCCCTTCAACCCTCGTGTTTGTTCAACGAAGTCAGCGACTCCTGTCGAGTTTACAGAACGGTACACCATCAGGAGTCTCCCATTTCGAGGCTTTGGCATGGGGCAAAAGGAACGCTTCTCGAGGTGAGTCGGGAGACCCAGGGTTCCCTTTCCAGTAGCCACAGGGATACTGGGATTCCTGTCAATGTTTCAAGACGGGTCGTAACAGGCTCCGTCAATTTTGAAGCAGTGAGCTCTGCGTGCTTTCATCTCGAGGTGTCAGAGGCATGTGAGGCATTTCCGTCGAAAGGAGTCGGGGACCGGCTAGGGCTTTACTCTAGGGACTACCACAGGTGGTTGCAGACATCCCTTCAGCTTGTGAGATGAAAGGACTAGACTGTATTCAAGCCCACTGCAAGGAAAGACCCGGCCTCCTTTCGAGTCAGGGCTTTCTCGGTGTATATGCCCATTGAGGCAGCAATCTCAGGGTCCCTCCCTCATACCTATTGCTGAGAGAAGCCTCCTCTTGAGGGGCTTGTGGAAAGGTGCCTACGTCTTGAGTCCTAAGGATGTATATTTACCAGGGAATTCAGCTCTCATCTCGAGGCAAATTTGGGGTACAAACGGAGCAGTCCTCGAGTTGCTCTACCGCTGAACTTGGTACTCATATCATCTTAGAACATCGCGGCCACTCGGCCCGTTGTATCTCCGGGAACCTCTGGAGTTGCCTAAAGGGAGTCCAAGCCTCAGGTCGTGTCTTGATGGGAACGGGGGCCAAATGGGCAAATTTCCTTGAGTCAATTTTTTTTGCATGGCTATGGAAGCGGAAGCGGGAAGGGGCATCCACATCTCGAGTTGATATTGGGGCCCATGGAGCTTCCTTCGCGAATGCTGGTGTGACCTCAGGGTCCCTCTCTACTTGTGACAGTGTTTTTGCGGACTGTCTCGACCATCCATCAAGCAAGTCGTAGGCTCCTGACATGTTTCAGACAGGGTGCTCATGCACGGAATTGCTCTGCATGCAGTGCAGGGGAATCGGCCCTCTCATCTCGCTTGGAGGGGGAAGTCCTCCTCATGGTTTTTCTCGAGTTGCGGCTGGTGGACCTGAGGGTACATTCTCGACTTACGGCGGGGAATGGCCCTCTTCAAAACCCTCGTGTAGGTTCAACGAAGTCAGGACTCCTGTCGAGTTACGAGGGACACCTCAGGAGTCTCTTCGAGGGCTTGGCAGGGCAAAAGGAACGCTTTCTCCTCGAGGTGAGTCGGGAGGACACACCCCAGGGTAAAACCCTTTCTCCCCAGTCGCAGCATCACAGGGATACTGGGATTCCTGTCAATGTTCAAGAGAGGAGTCAGGGCTCCGTCAAATTTTGAAGCAATGTAGCTCTGCGTGCTCTCTCAGCCCTGCTCCTCGTGTTCAGAGGCATGTGAGGCATTCCGTCGAAAGGAGTCGTTTGGGGGGGGGAAACTAGGGCTCTTCTAACTAGGGACTACCTTTCCACAGCTTTGTGCAGACATCCCTCTACCACAATCTTGTGAGATGAAAGACTAGACTGTATTCAAGAGCACTGCAAGGAAAGCCGGCCTCCTTTCGAGTCATTGGCTTCTCGGTGTATTATCGCCCATTGAGGCAGCAATCTCAGCAAGGGGTCCCTGGCCTGACCCTCCCTCAATACCCGTCTTTTGCTGAGACAGAAGCCTCCTCTTGAGGGGCTTATGTGGAAAGGTGGCCTACGTCTTGAGTCTAAGCCAGGAGAGATCAATTCTCCATCTCCGACAGGACAATTTGGGGGATACACACGGAGCAGCAGAAAGCAGACCCTCGAGGTTGGCCTCTGCTTTGAACTTCAGGTACTCCTCTTGACTATGGCCCGTTGTTCTCACTCCACGCGGGGAACCCTCTGGAAGTTTGCCTAAAAGGGAGGTCAACGCAACTCAGGTCGTGTTTGATGGGGGAAGGGCGTATGAGAGACATGGCACACTGGAACTCACCTATGGCTCTGGGGGAATCGGGAGGCCTTCATATCCTCGAGAAGATGATTTGAGGGGCCCATGGAACAGACTGCCTTCGCCGGAATGTGACTAGGTACGTGACCTCAAGTGGGACCCCTTCACTACTTGTGTCCAGTGAGTTTTTTTTGCCGGATACTTGCTCTTCTGTCAAAACCATCATCAGCAAGAAACGAGGCTCCACAACAAGTTTTCACAGGGGGCTCATGGAATTAGCTCGTAAACTGACCAGGTGCAGGGGAAACATCGACGGCCTCGCATCTGCATGCTACTGGAGGGGAGAAGTCTCCTATAGGTTTTTCTCACATGTCTCTGGCGGCGGGAGAACTGGGGTAATCATTCCTCAGACACACAACGGCGGGATAGGCTTGGGCACCGTCAAACACTCGCGTGTTTGGTTCAACTCACGCAAATCGTCCAGGACTTCCTGTCGTAGTCACCTGACAGGGTCACAACTCGATCAGGTGTAGCGTGCTTTCTCGAGGGCTTTGCAGGGCAAAAGGAACGCTCATCACACTACACCTCTTCTCCTAGGTGAAGTTCAGAGACACGACCGCGGTGTGTCCCTTCTATCCAATTAGGCTCACAGCGGGGATCACAACTCGGATTCCCTGTCAATGTTCAAGAGAGAGTCAGGCTCCGTCCATTTTGAAGACAAGTTGAGCTCTCTGCGTGCCTCTCGAGTGTCAGAACGGCATGTGACGCAATTCTGTCGCACAAGGACGTCGGGGGACCTAGGGCTAACCTCTCCATAGGGCTCTTTCCCCAGAAGTGGAGCAAGACAATTCCCGTCAAGCTTTCAGTTGAGATGAAAGACTAGACTGTACTTCAAAGCAACTGCTAAGGAT
Organism: Odocoileus hemionus; assembly: GCA_020976825.1. Classification (NCBI taxonomy): domain Eukaryota; kingdom Metazoa; phylum Chordata; class Mammalia; order Artiodactyla; family Cervidae; genus Odocoileus; species Odocoileus hemionus. Next base: position 7,544 of record JAJLRB010001844.1, read on the forward strand.
CAAGCCGAGACCTACCTTACGAGTCAGGGCATCTCGGTTTATTACTGCCCCATTGAGCGCAGCATTATCTCCATGGTGCGCCTCCACTCAAAAATCGGACCTTATTGCATGCAGAGAAGCCTCCCTAATTTAGAGCGCCTAGATAGGAAAAATGAGGGCGCATACTACGACTGGTAGTCTAATAAGCCAGGGCAGTCAAGCTTCTCAAACTCGAGACAATTTGGAGTTACACTGAGCGTCCTTCGAGTTGCTTGCTGCTCTGCTGAAACTGGGTACTCCTAACTAGACTTGGCACGTTGTTATTTTTTTTTTTTTTTTTCTCTTTATTTTTTACATTAATTTTAAAGTTTCATTTTTTTTTATCCTCTTTTTCTTTTTTTTTTTTTTTTTTTTTTATTATTTTATTTTTTTTATCTCTCACATGGGAACCTCATGGAGCGTTCGCCTATAAAGGAGTTCAAGCCCTCAGGTCGTACAGTTTGAACATGTTGGAGGATACGGGGGATGGCTCCTGGAGGTCAATTGCAGTGCGTGGAGCAGGGCCTCAACTCAGAGTTGATTAGGGGCCCATGTAACTCCTTCGCGAATGATTAGGTGTTGTACCATCGCTATAGACCCCTTCCTACTAACTTAGTTGGGACAGTGTTTTGTCAGCGGCAACTGTTCACAGTCGGACCTCTTCCATCTGCAGCAAGTCTCAGTGAGGCCTCACTGACATTGTTTTTCTCAGTACGGGTCTGCACGGAATTGTTGCTCTGCAAATGCAGTGCAGGGGAGTTCGGGGGCTCTCTATCCTCGCGCTTGGTGGAGGAAGTCGTCATTGTTTTTTCTCGCGATTGCGTGCGGGGACATCGGAGTAACATTCTTCTCGACTTTAACCAGGACGGTGGTTCGGCCTCTCTCATACCTCTTGTTCGTGAATATTCAGAACGAAGATACAGGAAGCTCCTCTTCGAAGTTAACGAAGGAGACACCTCAGGGAAGGTGCTTCTTCGCGAGGCTTTGCTCAGAGGCAAAGAGGATACGTGCTTCTCGAAAGTTGAGGTCGGGGGGAACCAGGTTCCACCTTTACAGTAGCCACAAGGAGATAACTAGGGATTTCTTGTTCAATGTTCAAGAGGGAGCGATCAGGCTTCAGTCACATTTTGAAGCAGTGAGCTCTGCGTGCCTCTCAGAGAGTGTTCTGAGGCGCATGAAGAGGACATTCCGTCGAAAGGAGTAGGGGGCTCTAGCGGCTTCTCCTCTAGGGACTCCACACAGGTGTTGCAGAACACTCCCTTTCATTCTTGTGAGATGAAAGACTAGACAGTAATTGCTAGCCACTGCAAGGAAAAAGCCGGCCCTTCTCGTTCGAGTCAGGGCTTCTATCGGTGATGTTTATTTGCACTCATTGACGGCAGCATTCTCCTCAGGGTCCCTCCCTCATACCTATTGCTGAGAGAAGCCCACCCTGTCTTTAGGGGCTTGCGGAAAGGTGGCCTACGTCTTGAGAGTCTAACGCCCAGCGAGTTCGGCTCTCATGCTCGAACGGCAATTTGGAGAGGTCACCTCGGAGCAGATCTCCTCGATGTTTTTTGCTCGGCTGAACATGGTTCTCCTACTAGTACTTGGCCCGTGTGTTCTCAACACGAGGGGGTCACCAGGAACCTCTTGGAGGGGCGAACAAACACAGATTGCCCTCAAGGACAGTGGGTCAAGCCTCAGAGCCGTGTTTTTGATGGATGAAACGGGGAGAACAGTCTCCTGTAGTCAATGACAGGGGAGGGAAGCGGGAGAGGTCACAACCTATTCCTCGAGTTGAAATTTAGGTGGCCCATAGGAAGCTCCCTTCGCGATGCTGCATGTTGCCCCTTTAAGCGTCTCCAATCTCTTACATGTGACCACAAGTGTTTATTGCGGCGACTGTCTACTACGACAACCATCCTAGCAAGTTTCGAGGCTCTCATGACATTGTTATTTCCAGGGGCTTCACTGGAAAATTTGAGCTCACTGCATGCAGTGCCAGGGGAATCGGCGTGTCCTCACTGTCTACTCGCGCTTGAGAGGGTGGAAGTCTTCATGGTTTGTCTACAGAGTTGCTGGCGAGGGACATGGGGTACATTCTCGTCTTACGGGCGGGGAATGGGCCCTTCATACCGCGTGTGGTTCAACGAGAGTCAGGGACTACTGTCGGAGTTACGAGGGACACATCAGTGAGTCTCTTCGTGGCTTTGCAGGGCAAAAGTGAACGCTTCTCGAGGTGAGTCGGGAGACCCAGGGCTTACTTTCCCTGTAAGCAACAAGGCTACTGGCGATTTCCTGTCAATGTTCAAGTGGCGTCAAGCTTCCGTTCACATTTTGAAAGCAGTGTGACTAAATGCGTAGCACTGCTCGAACGTGTGTGGTGTTTCACGATGAAATTGTGTAGGACATTCCGGTCGATCGAATAGGAGTACGGGGGGAAAGGGTCTCGGGAAAACTAGGGCTACTTCTATAGGGAACTCCACAGGTGGGGTGCAGACATACCGTCAGCTTGTGAGAAGGATTATGACGAGACTGTAGATTTCATGCAACTGCAAATGTAAAGCCGCCCTAAAGGCCTACCTTTCGAGGTCTGGCCCTATCAGGTGTATATGCCCCATTGTGGCAGGCAATATATGGGTTCCCTCCCTCATACCTATTGACTGAGAGCCAGCGCTCCTCTTGAGGGGGCTTGTGGAAAGGGGGGGGGCCGGCCCCCCCCCCCCCCCCCCCCCCCCCCCCCCCCCCCCCCCCGGATGGGCCTACGTCTCTTCGAGTCTAAGCCAGGGAGAAGTCAGCTGCTCTCATTCTCGAGGCCTATTTGTGGTACACGGAAGCAGTCCTCGATTTGCTTCTGCTGAACTTGGTACTACTCTAGACTTGGCCCGTTGTCAGTTGTTATACGGGGAACCTCTGGAGTATGCCTAATGTGAGTTTCAAGTGCCTCAGGTCATGTTTGTTGGGGATAGGGGGATGGCCCTCTGGAGTCGTATTTGCAGGGGTAGCGGGGCCATCATCTCAGAGTTTGATTTGGGGCCATGGTAGCTACCTCTTCGCGTGCTGGTAAGTGACCTCAGGGTCCCTCTCTACTGTGTGGACAGTTCGTGTTTTCGCGGACTGTCTCGGCACGATCTATCAAGCAAGTCGAGAGCTCCCTGGATGCATGCGTGTTCTAGGGGGGTCTCACGGACATTGTCGTGTGCTTGCAAGTTGCAGGGGAACTCGCGTCTATAATGTCTTTCACTTAGGCGGGGGCGATTAGGTCTCTATGCGTTTCTATGTCTCGAGTTGCGGCTGGGGACGCGTGGGGTACAAAGTTTATTCTCGGACTTACGGCGGGGATGGCCCTTCAAGTAACCCTCGTGTAGTAGTGTTCTCTGTTCAATACGAAGTCAGGACTCCTGTCGCAGTTACGAGCGGACGACCTTCAGGGAGTCTCTTCGAGGTCTTGGGGCAGCCGGGCAAAAGGAACGCTTCTCGAAGGTGAGTCGGGAGACCCAGGCCCCTTTCCAGTAGCCACAGGGATACTGGGATTCCTGTCAATGTTCAAGAGGTGTCAGGCTCACCGTCAAATTTTTGAAAGCAGTGAGCTGGATGCTGCTGTGGCCTCGTCTAGGAGTGTCAGAAGCATAGTTGTCAGGGCATTGATCCGTCGAGAAAGGAGTCGGTGCTCCTAGGACTCTTATACTATGGAGCTGCCGGAGCACTTGTGTCATGTACAGGCCCTGCAGGCTTGTGAGATGACAATGAGGAGCTAGACCGTAATCAGCAGGGGCTGTAGCGGGTGGGCAGGGGGAGTGTAAGGGCCGGCCCTTCTGGGGGGATCATGGGGTCTAGTGCAAGGGCTTCTCAGCGGTAGTTAAAGATACCCATTGAGGCAGCAAGTCTCCTCGGGTGGTCTCGGGGGCCCACCCTCATACACTATTGCTGAGAAGAGCCTTGTCCTCTTGAGGGGCTTTGTGGAAGGTGGCCAAATAACTGTCTTGAGTCTAAGCCAGGGAATCAGCTCTCATCTCGAGGCAATTTGGGGTACACGGAGCAGTCCTCTCGAGTTGCTCTGCTGAACTTTGGTACTCCTCTAGACTTGGCCCGTTGTTCTCGGGGAACCATCACTGTGAGTTGCCTAGACACTGGGAGTCAAGCCTTCACTACACGTGTTCACTCAAAGAAGACTCTACACACAAGACACACCCCCCCCCCCCCCCCCCCCCCCCCCCCCCCCCCCCCCCGCCCCCCCCCCCCCCCCCCCCGCACACCAGACAAACAACGTCGTGTATTGCATGTGGGCGAAACGGGGGATGGCTCTGGAGTCAAGAGCAGGGCCAGAATCGGGCCTCAACTCAAATTGGTTTTGGGGCCCAAGGAGCTCCTCTGCGCGATGTCTGGTGTGTCCTTCAGGCGTCGCACTCATCTACCTGTGACAGTGTATTTTGGCGGAACTGTCCTCGAGCATCCCATCAAGCAAGTCGCAGCGCTCCTGAAAAGTTTCAGTGGGCTCATGGAATTGCTACTGCGATGCAGATGCTCAGGGGAATCGGGCCCGCAATCTCCACTTGGAGGGGAAAGTCTGCATGGTTATATTCCCTGCAGCGTCTGCGTCGGGGTCCTGGAGCGCTAATCATGCTCAAGACGCTTATACGTCTGGGGATGGCCCCTTCACACACTCGGAGTTGGTGTTCAAGTACAACGAATGACTAGGACATCCCAGTCCGAGTTAGCGCTGAGACACAGCCCTCAGAGAGTCTATCTTCTTCTAGGGGATTGGCAGTGGCTAAATGCAACGCATCTCGAGGTTAGAGTCGGGTCGAGCACCCAGGTGGCCCCGCTTTCCCAGTGGCCACAGGGATACTGGCTTTTCCTGTCAATGTTCAAGTGGAGTTCAGGCCTGATACCGTCAAATTTTGAAGCAGTGATCTCTGCGTGGCCTCTCGAGTTGGCCGAGGCGAGGTGTAGGCATTACCGTCGCAAAGTGAAGTTCCCCCCGTGGGCCTATGGTGCTTTTCCCCCCCCGTCCCTATGGATCTCACAGGTAGGTTTTTTTGGGGTCAGACATGCCCTTGAAGCTTGTCGAGATGAAAGACTAGACTGTATCAAGACCACTTGCAAGGGAAAAGCGTCCTCCTTTCGCGTCAAGGGGGGGGGGGGCGGGCGCGACTTCTCGGTGTATATGCGCCATGTGATGGCAGCAAATGCTACAGCGAGCTCCCTCCTCATCATACCTATTGCTGAAGAGAAGCCTCCACTTGGAGGAGAGCGTTGTGGAAAGGTGGCCTTACTTCATTGAGTCTAAGCCAGGTAATCAGCTCTCATCTACGATGCAATGTTGGGGTACACGGAGCAGTCCTCGAGTTGCTCTGCTGAACTTGGTACTCCTCATAGACTTGGCCCGTTGTTCTATCGGGGGGGAACCTCTGGAGTTTTTGCCTAAAGGGTAGTCAAGCCTCAGGTCATCTCATTCGTGTTTGTTGGGGGACACGGTCGGATTGATCGGGGGATGGCTCTGGAGTCAATTGGCAGGGGGGAAGCGGGGCCGGGACAGGTCTCATCTTATCGAGTTGATTTGGGGCCCATGGAGCTCCTTCGCGATGCTGCGTGTGACCTCAGCGCTGAGGTCCCCTCTCTACTTGTGACAGTGTTTTTTTATTTTGCGGACTGCGCGGGAACTTCTGTCTCGACATCCGGGATCAAGCCAAGTCGAGGCTCCTGACATGTTTCAGGGGGCTCACCTCAACGGAATTGCTCTGCATGCAGTGCGTAGTGCAGGGGAAATCGGGCCTCATCATGCTCTTGGAGGGGGAAGTCTCATGGTTAGTTTTTCTCGGAGAGTTGCGGCGGGGGGGGGGGAGGGGGGGGGGGACCTGGGGATTACATTCTCGACTTACGGCTTTTGGGGGGATGGGCCCCTTCAACCCTCGTGTTGGGTTCAACGTTAAAAGTCAGGACTCCTGTCAGAGAGGACGAGTTACGAGGGACACCTCAGGCCAGTCTCTTCTGAGCAGCTTGGCAGGGCAAAAGCTTCTCGAGGTGAACCGCTTCTCGAGGTTGAGATCGGGAGACCCAGGGCCCCCCTTTCCAGTAGTCAAGGGATACTGGGATTCTGGGATTTCTGCTTCAGGTGTTCGAGAAGAGAGAGTCAGGCTCCGTGCAAATTTTGAAGCAGTTAGTGAGCTTCTGCGTGCCTCTCGAGGGTGTTTTTCGTCAGAGGGCCATGTGAGGCATTCCGTGTCGAAAGGAGTCGGGGCACCCTAGGTGCTTTCTCTAGGGACTCCACATGTGGTGGCAGACATCCCTTCTTACTTGTGAGATGAAAGACTAGACTGTATGTCAAGCCACTGCAAGGAAAGCCGGCCTCCTCCTTTCGAGTCAGGGCTTTTCTCGGTGTATAAGCCCATTGAGGGGGGGGGGGGGGGGGGGGGGGGGGGGGGGCGGGGGGGGGGACAGACGGGGGGGGCGCGGGTGGGGCAGCAGTATCTACGCAGGGTCCCTCCCTCATACCTATTGCTGAGAGAAAGCCTCCTCTTGAGGGAAGGGGCTTGTGGATCACGGTGTGGCCTACGTCTTTTATTGAGTCTAAGCCAGGGAATCAGCTCTCATCTCGAGGCAATTTGGGGGTACACGGAGCAGTCCTCGAGTTGCTCTGCTGAAAAACTTGGTACTGCTCTAGACTTGGCCCGTTGTTCTCGGGGAACCTCTGGAGTTGCCTAAAGGGAGTCAAGCCTCAGGTCGTGTTTGATGGGGAACTGGGGATTGGCTCTGGAGTCAATGCAGGGGAAGCGGGCCTCATCTCGAGTTGATTTGGGGCCCATGGAGCTCCTTCGCGATGCTGGTGTGACCTTCAGGGTCCCTCTCTACTTGTGACAGTGTTTTTTGCGGACTGTCTCGACATCCATCAAGCAAGTCTTGTACGTCGAGGCTCCTGACATGTTTCAGGGGGCTCATGGAATTGCTCTGCATGGCAGTGCAGAGGGGAATCGGGCCTTTCATCTCGTTGGAGGGGGAGCAGTCCCTCATGGTTTTTCTCGAGTTGCGGCGGGGACCTGGGGTACATTCTCGACTTACGGCGGGGATGGCCCTTCAACCCTCGTGTTTGTGTTCAACGAAGTCAGGACTCCTGTCGAGTTACGAGGGACACCTCAGGAGTCTCTTCGAGGCTTGGCAGGGCAAAAGGAACGCTTCTCGAGGTGGAGTCGGGAGACCCAGGGCCCCTTTCCAGTAGCCACAGGGATACTGGGATTCCTGTCAATGTTCAAGAGGAGTCAGGCTCCGTCAAATTTTGAAGCAGTGAGCTTCTGCGTGCTTCTCTCGAGGTGTCAGAGGCATGTGAGGCATTCCGTCTGAAAAAGGAGTCGGGGGACCTAGGGCTTTCTTAGGGGACTCCACAGGTGGTGCAGACATCCCTTCAGCTTGTGAGATGAAAGACTAGACTGTATTCAAGCCACTGCAAGAAAACCCGGCCTCCTTTCGAGTCAGGGCTTCTCGGTGTATATGCCCATTGAGGCAGCAAATCTCAGGGTCCCTCCCTCATACCTATTGCTGGAGAGAAGCTCCTCTTGAGGGGCTTGTGGAAAGGTGGCCTACGTCTTGGTCTAAGCCAGGGAATCAGCTCTCATCTCGAGGCAATTTGGGGTACACGGAGCAGTCCTCGAGTTTGCTCTGCTGAACTTGGTACTCTCTAGACTTGGCCCGTTGTTCTCCAGGGGGACCTCTGGAGTTGCCTAAAGGGAGACAAGCCTCAGGTCGTGTTTGATGGGGAACGGGGGATGGCTCTGGAGTCAATGCAGGGGAAGCGGGCCTCATCTCGAGTTGATTTGGGGCCCATGGAGCTCCTTCGCGATGCTGGTGTGACCTCAGGGTCCCTCTCTACTTTGTGACAGTGTTTTTGCGGACTGTCTCGACATCCATCAAGCAAGTCGAGGCTCCTGACATGTTTCAGGGGGGCTCACGGAATTGCATCTGCCATGCAGTGCAGGGGAATCGGGCCTCATCTCGCTTGGAGGGGGAAGTCTCACATGGTTTTTCTCGAGTTGCGGCGGGGACCTGGGGTACCATTCTCGACATTTAACGGCGGGATGGCCCCTTCTACCCTCGTGTTTGTTCAACGAAGTCAGGAGTCCTGTCGAGTTATACGAGGGACACTCAGGAGTCTCTTTTCGAGGCTTGGCAGGGCAAAAGGGACGCTTCTCGAGGTGAGTCGGGAGACCCAGGGTCCCTTTCCAGTAGCCACGAGGGATACTGGGGGATTCCTGTCAATGTGTTCAAGTGAGGAGTCAGGCTCCGTCAAATTTTGAAGCAGTGAGCTCTGCGTGCCTCTCGAGGGGTGTCAGAGGCCATGTGAGGCATTCCGTTCGAGAAGGAGTCGGGGACCTAGGGCTTTCTCTAGGGACTCCACAGGTGGTGCAGACATCCTTCATCTTGTGAGATGAAAGACTAGACTGTATTCAAGCCACTGCAAGGAAAACCACTGCCGGCCTCCTTTCGAGTCAGGGCTTCTCGGTGTATATGCCCATTGAGGCAGCAATCTCAGGGGTGGCCCTCCCTCATACCTATTGCTGAGAGAAGCCTCCTCTTGAGGGGCACTTGTTGGAAAGGTGGCCTACGTCTTGAGTCTAAGCCAGGGAAGTCAGCTCTCATCGCGCTCGAGGCAATTTGGGGTAACGGAGCAGTCATCTCGAGTTGCTCTGCTGGAACTTGGTACTCCTCTAGACTTGGCCCAGATGTTGTTTCTCCGGGAACCTCTGAAAACACTGTTGAGTTGTCCTAAAGGGATAGTTTCAAGCCTCAGGGGTCGTGTTTGATGGGGAAACGGGGATGGCTCTGGAGTCCAATGCAGGGGGAATGCGCGGGCCTCATCTCGAGTATTGATTTGGGGCCCATGGAGCTCCTTCGCGATGCTGGTGTGACCTCAGGGTCCCTCTCTACTTGTGACAGTGTTTTTGCGGACTGTCTCGACATCCATCAAGCCAGTCGAGGCTCCTGGACATGTTTTTTCAGGGGGCTCACGGAATTGCTCTGCATGCAGTGCAGGGGAATCGGGCCTCATCTCGCTTGGAGGGGGAAGTCTCATGGTTTTTCTCGAGTTGCGGCGGGGACCTGGGGTACATTCTCGACTTACGGCGGGGATGGCCCTTCAACCCTCGTGTTTGTTCAACGAAGTCAGGACTCCTGTCGAGTTACGAGGGACACCTCAGGAGTCTCTTCGAGGCTTGGCAGGGTAAAAGGAACGCTTCTCGAGGTGAGTCGGGAGACCCAGGGTTCCCTTTCCAGTAGCCACAGGGATATGGGATTCCTGTCAATGTTCAAGAGGAGTCAGGCTCCGTCAAATTTTGAAGCAGTGAGCTCTGCGTGCCTCTCGAGGTGTCAGAGGCATGTGAGGCATTCCGTCGAAAGGAGTCGGGGAAACTAGGGCTTTCTCTACGGACTCCACAGGTGGTGCAGACATCCCTTCACCTTGTGAGATGAAAGACTAGACTGTATTGCAAGCCACTGCAAGGAAAGCCGGCCTCCTTTCGAGTCAGGGCTTCTCGGTGTATATGCCCATTGAGGCAGCAATCTCAGGGTCCCTCCCTCATACCTATTGTGAGAGAAGCCTCCTCTTGACCGTTGTTCTCGGGGAACCTCTGCAGTTGCTTAAAGGGAGTCAAGCCTCAGGTCGTGTTTGATGGGGATCGGGGGATGCCTCTGGAGTCAATGCAGGGGAAGCGGGCCTCATCTCGAGTTGATTTGGGGCCCATGGAGCCCCTTCGCGATGCTGGTGTGACCTCAGGGTCCCTCTCTACTTGTGACAGTGTTTTTGCGGACTGTCTCGACATCCAAGAAGCAAGTCGAGGCTCCTGACATGTTTCAGGGGGCTCACGGAATTGCTCTGCATGCAGTGCAGGGGAATCGGGCCTCATCTCGCTTGGAGGGGGAAGTCTCATGGTTTTTCTCGAGTTGCGGCGGGGACCTGGGGTACATTCTCGACTTACGGGATGGCCCTTCAACCCTCGTGTTTGTTCAACGAAGTCAGGACTCCTGTCGAGTTACGAGGGACACCTCAGGAGTCTCTTCGAGGCTTGGCAGGGCAAAAGGGACGCTTCTCGAGGTGAGTCGGGAGACCCAGGGTCCCTTTCCAGTAGCCACAGGGATACTGGGATTCCTGTCAATGTTCAAGAGGAGTCAGGCTCCGTCAAATTTTGAAGCAGTGAGCTCTGCGTGCCTCTCGAGGTGTCAGAGGCATGTGAGGCATTCCGTCGAAAGGAGTCGGGGACCTAGGGCTTTCTCTAGGGACTCCACAGGTGGTGCAGACATCCCTTCACCTTGTGAGATGAAAGACTAGACTGTATTCAAGCCACTGCAAGGAAACCCGGCCTCCTTTCGAGTCAGGGCTTCTCGGTGTATATGCCCATTGAGGCAGCAATCTCAGGGTCCCTCCCTCATACCTATTGCTGAGAGAAGCCTCCTCTTGAGGGGCTTGTGGAAAGGTGGCCTACGTCTTGAGTCTAAGCCAGGGAATCAGCTCTCATCTCGAGGCAATTTGGGGTACACGGAGCAGTCCTCGAGTTGCTCTGCTGAACTTGGTACTCCTCTAGACTTGGCCCGTTGTTCTCGGGGAACCTCTGGAGTTGCCTAAAGGGAGTCAAGCCTCAGGTCGTGTTTGATGGGGAACGGGGGATGGCTCTGGAGTCAATGCAGGGGAAGCGGGCCTCATCTCGAGTTGATTTGGGGCCCATGGAGCTCCTTCGCGATGCTGGTGTGACCTCAGGGTCCCTCTCTACTTGTGACAGTGTTTTTGCGGACTGTCTCGACATCCATCAAGCAAGTCGAGGCTCCTGACATGTTTCAGGGGGCTCACGGAATTGCTCTGCATGCAGTGCAGGGGAATCGGGCCTCATCTCGCTTGGAGGGGGAAGTCTCATGGTTTTTCTCGAGTTGCGGCGGGGACCTGGGGTACATTCTCGACTTACGGCGGGGATGGCCCTTCAACCCGTGTGTTTGTTCAACGAAGTCAGGACTCCTGTCGAGTTACGAGGGACACCTCAGGAGTCTCTTCGAGGCTTGGCAGGGCAAAAGGGACGCTTCTCGAGGTGAGTCGGGAGACCCAGGGTCCCTTTCCAGTAGCCACAGGGATACTGGGATTCCTGTCAATGTTCAAGAGGAGTCAGGCTCCGTCAAATTTTGAAGCAGTGAGCTCTGCGTGCCTCTCGAGGTGTCAGAGGCATGTGAGGCATTCCGTCGAAAGGAGTCGGGGACCTAGGGCTTTCTCTAGGGACTCCACAGGTGGTGCAGACATCCCTTCACCTTGTGAGATGAAAGACTAGACTGTATTCAAGCCACTGCAAGGAAACCGGCCTCCTTTCGAGTCAGGGCTTCTCGGTGTATATGCCCATTGAGGCAGCAATCTCAGGGTCCCTCCCTCATACCTATTGCTGAGAGAAGCCTCCTCTTGAGGGGCTTGTGGAAAGGTGGCCTACGTCTTGAGTCTAAAGCCAGGGAATCAGCTCTCATCTCGAGGCAATTTGGGGTACACGGAGCAGTCCTCGAGTTGCTCTGCTGAACTTGGTACTCCTCTAGACTTGGCCCGTTGTTCTCGGGGAACCTCTGGAGTTGCCTAAAGGGAGTCAAGCCTCAGGTCGTGTTTGATGGGGAAACGGGGGATGGCTCTGGAGTCAATGCAGGGGAAGCGGGCCTCATCTCGAGTTGATTTGGGGCCCATGGAGCTCCTTCGCGATGCTGGTGTGACCTCAGGGTCCCTCTCTACTTGTGACAGTGTTTTTGCGGACTGTCTCGACATCCATCAAGCAAGTCGAGGCTCCTGACATGTTTCAGGGGGCTCACGGAATTGCTCTGCATGCAGTGCAGGGGAATCGGGCCTCATCTCGCTTGGAGGGGGAAGTCTCATGGTTTTTCTCGAGTTGCGGCGGGGACCTGGGGTACATTCTCGACTTACGGCGGGGATGGCCCTTCAACCCTCGTGTTTGTTCAACGAAGTCAGGACTCCTGTCGAGTTACGAGGGACACCTCAGGAGTCTCTTCGAGGCTTGGCAGGGCAAAAGGGACGCTTCTCGAGGTGAGTCGGGAGACCCAGGGTCCCTTTCCAGTAGCCACAGGGATACTGGGATTCCTGTCAATGTTCAAGAGGAGTCAGGCTCCGTCAAATTTTGAAGCAGTGAGCTCTGCGTGCCTCTCGAGGTGTCAGAGGCATGTGAGGCATTCCGTCGAAAGGAGTCGGGGACCTAGGGCTTTCTCTAGGGACTCCACAGGTGGTGCAGACATCCCTTCACCTTGTGAGATGAAAGACTAGACTGTATTCAAGCCACTGCAAGGAAACCCGGCCTCCTTTCGAGTCAGGGCTTCTCGGTGTATATGCCCATTGAGGCAGCAATCTCAGGGTCCCTCCCTCATACCTATTGCTGAGAGAAGCCTCCTCTTGAGGGGCTTGTGGAAAGGTGGCCTACGTCTTGAGTCTAAGCCAGGGAATCAGCTCTCATCTCGAGGCAATTTGGGGTACACGGAGCAGTCCTCGAGTTGCTCTGCTGAACTTGGTACTCCTCTAGACTTGGCCCGTTGTTCTCGGGGAACCTCTGGAGTTGCCTAAAGGGAGTCAAGCCTCAGGTCGTGTTTGATGGGGAACGGGGGATGGCTCTGGAGTCAATGCAGGGGAAGCGGGCCTCATCTCGAGTTGATTTGGGGCCCATGGAGCTCCTTCGCGATGCTGGTGTGACCTCAGGGTCCCTCTCTACTTGTGACAGTGTTTTTGCGGACTGTCTCGACATCCATCAAGCAAGTCGAGGCTCCTGACATGTTTCAGGGGGCTCACGGAATTGCTCTGCATGCAGTGCAGGGGAATCGGGCCTCATCTCGCTTGGAGGGGGAAGTCTCATGGTTTTTCTCGAGTTGCGGCGGGGACCTGGGGTACATTCTCGACTTACGGCGGGGATGGCCCTTCAACCCTCGTGTTTGTTCAACGAAGTCAGGACTCCTGTCGAGTTACGAGGGACACCTCAGGAGTCTCTTCGAGGCTTGGCAGGGCAAAAGGGACGCTTCTCGAGGTGAGTCGGGAGACCCAGGGTCCCTTTCCAGTAGCCACAGGGATACTGGGATTCCTGTCAATGTTCAAGAGGAGTCAGGCTCCGTCAAATTTTGAAGCAGTGAGCTCTGCGTGCCTCTCGAGGTGTCAGAGGCATGTGAGGCATTCCGTCGAAAGGAGTCGGGGACCTAGGGCTTTCTCTAGGGACTCCACAGGTGGTGCAGACATCCCTTCACCTTGTGAGATGAAAGACTAGACTGTATTCAAGCCACTGCAAGGAAACCCGGCCTCCTTTCGAGTCAGGGCTTCTCGGTGTATATGCCCATTGAGGCAGCAATCTCAGGGTCCCTCCCTCATACCTATTGCTGAGAGAAGCCTCCTCTTGAGGGGCTTGTGGAAAGGTGGCCTACGTCTTGAGTCTAAGCCAGGGAATCAGCTCTCATCTCGAGGCAATTTGGGGTACACGGAGCAGTCCTCGAGTTGCTCTGCTGAACTTGGTACTCCTCTAGACTTGGCCCGTTGTTCTCGGGGAACCTCTGGAGTTGCCTAAAGGGAGTCAAGCCTCAGGTCGTGTTTGATGGGGAACGGGGGATGGCTCTGGAGTCAATGCAGGGGAAGCGGGCCTCATCTCGAGTTGATTTGGGGCCCATGGAGCTCCTTCGCGATGCTGGTGTGACCTCAGGGTCCCTCTCTACTTGTGACAGTGTTTTTGCGGACTGTCTCGACATCCATCAAGCAAGTCGAGGCTCCTGACATGTTTCAGGGGGCTCACGGAATTGCTCTGCATGCAGTGCAGGGGAATCGGGCCTCATCTCGCTTGGAGGGGGAAGTCTCATGGTTTTTCTCGAGTTGCGGCGGGGACCTGGGGTACATTCTCGACTTACGGCGGGGATGGCCCTTCAACCCTCGTGTTTGTTCAACGAAGTCAGGACTCCTGTCGAGTTACGAGGGACACACTCAGGAGTCTCTTCGAGGCTTGGCAGGGCAAAAGGGACGCTTCTCGAGGTGAGTCGGGAGACCCAGGGTCCCTTTCCAGTAGCCACAGGGATACTGGGATTCCTGTCAATGTTCAAGAGGAGTCAGGCTCCGTCAAATTTTGAAGCAGTGAGCTCTGCGTGCCTCTCGAGGTGTCAGAGGCATGTGAGGCATTCCGTCGAAAGGAGTCGGGGACCTAGGGCTTTCTCTAGGGACTCCACAGGTGGTGCAGACATCCCTTCACCTTGTGAGATGAAAGACTAGACTGTATTCAAGCCACTGCAAGGAAACCCGGCCTCCTTTCGAGTCAGGGCTTCTCGGTGTATATGCCCATTGAGGCAGCAATCTCAGGGTCCCTCCCTCATACCTATTGCTGAGAGAAGCCTCCTCTTGAGGGGCTTGTGGAAAGGTGGCCTACGTCTTGAGTCTAAGCCAGGGAATCAGCTCTCATCTCGAGGCAATTTGGGGTACACGGAGCAGTCTCGAGTTTGCTCTGCTGAACTTGGTACTCCTCTAGACTTGGCCCGTTGTTCTCGGGGAACCTCTGGAGTTGCCTAAAGGGAGTCAAGCCTCAGGTCGTGTTTGATGGGGAACGGGGGATGGCTCTGGAGTCAATGCAGGGGGAAGCGGGCCTCATCTCGAGTTGATTTGGGGCCCATGGAGCTCCTTCGCGATGCTGGTGTGACCTCAGGGTCCCTCTCTACTTGTGACAGTGTTTTTGCGGACTGTCTCGACATCCATCAAGCAAGTCGAGGCTCCTGACATGTTTCAGGGGGCTCACGGAATTGCTCTGCATGCAGTGCAGGGGAATCGGGCCTCATCTCGCTTGGAGGGGGAAGTCTCATGGTTTTTCTCGAGTTGCGGCGGGGACCTGGGGTACATTCTCGACTTACGGCGGGGATGGCCCTTCAACCCTCGTGTTTGTTCAACGAAGTCAGGACTCCTGTCGAGTTACGAGGGACACCTCAGGAGTCTCTTCGAGGCTTGGCAGGGCAAAAGGGACGCTTCTCGAGGTGAGTCGGGAGACCCAGGGTCCCTTTCCAGTAGCCACAGGGATACTGGGATTCCTGTCAATGTTCAAGAGGAGTCAGGCTCCGTCAAATTTTGAAGCAGTGAGCTCTGCGTGCCTCTCGAGGTGTCAGAGGCATGTGAGGCATTCCGTCGAAAGGAGTCGGGGACCTAGGGCTTTCTCTAGGGACTCCACAGGTGGTGCAGACATCCCTTCACCTTGTGAGATGAAAGACTAGACTGTATTCAAGCCACTGCAAGGAAACCCGGCCTCCTTTCGAGTCAGGGCTTCTCGGTGTATATGCCCATTGAGGCAGCAATCTCAGGGTCCCTCCCCTCATACCTATTGCTGAGAGAAGCCTCCTCTTGAGGGGCTTGTGGAAAGGTGGCCTACGTCTTGAGTCTAAGCCAGGGAATCAGCTCTCATCTCGAGGCAATTTGGGGTACACGGAGCAGTCCTCGAGTTGCTCTGCTGAACTTGGTACTCCTCTAGACTTGGCCCGTTGTTCTCGGGGAACCTCTGGAGTTGCCTAAAGGGAGTCAAGCCTCAGGTCGTGTTTGATGGGGAACGGGGGATGGCTCTGGAGTCAATGCAGGGGAAGGGGCCTCATCTCGAGTTGATTTGGGGCCCATGGAGCTCCTTCGCGATGCTGGTGTGACCTCAGGGTCCCTCTCTACTTGTGACAGTGTTTTTGCGGACTGTCTCGACATCCATCAAGCAAGTCGAGGCTCCTGACATGTTTCAGGGGGCTCACGGAATTGCTCTGCATGCAGTGCAGGGGAATCGGGCCTCATCTCGCTTGGAGGGGGAAGTCTCATGGTTTTTCTCGAGTTGCGGCGGGGACCTGGGGTACATTCTCGACTTACGGCGGGGATGGCCCTTCAACCCTCGTGTTTGTTCAACGAAGTCAGGACTCCTGTCGAGTTACGAGGGACACCTCAGGAGTCTCTTCGAGGCTTGGCAGGGCAAAAGGGACGCTTGGGGCAGTAGCCCTGGACGCCAGGAAGGCCTGGGCAAGGCTGGCCAAGGGCAGGGGCCTCGCTGGGTTGTGCCTCTGGCCTGTGGGGCCTCCCAGCAGAACCGGCCCTCTCCCTCTGGCACACCTCCCCGCCTGCCTCCAAAGGCCGTTTTGGAAGCATCTGGCCGGCTGTTCCCGCAAATCGCGCACACTGCTCTGAAACCCGGGAGAAAAGTGCTTTGGGGTGGTCCTCTCTCCGGGCCCATGGCCCCGAGCCTGGGGACCAGCTCGGGGGTCCACACTCCCAGGCCAAGGCCCAACTCCATGCACACGTCTGTTCCTGCCCCCTGCCCCTTCAGAGAGCTCGGCTGAGCCAGAGTCTGTCAGGCAGCTCCCTGGCAGCCCCAGCAGCTCCGCCTGGGTGGGAAGAGGCAGAGCCGACCTAGGATCACAGTGGGCCTCTTGCTCTCCCTGCTCCCCTGAGGCAGCTGGGGCAAAGACGGCTTGGGCATCCACCCCGTTGCTCCCCTCTTCCCTCTGCCAGAAGGCTCTGCCTCCTGGGACGTTGCAGTGTGGAGACAGCCCCTGCCAGCACCTTCCCACCCAGTAGGCCTCAGCTGAGGCCTAGGCCCAGGGGAAAGGCCCTAGCGGGGCTGAGTTGGGGTAGCTGCCCGTGCATGTCTGGACACACACCCTGCCTGCAGCCTGCCCCTTCGTGGGGCAGTAGCCCTGGACGCCAGGAAGGCCTGGGCAAGGCTGGCCAAGGGCAGGGGCCTCGCTGGGTTGTGCCTCTGGCCTGTGGGGGGCCCCAGCAGAACCGGCCCTCTCCCTCTGGCACACCTCCCCGCCTGCCTCCAAAGGCCGTTTTGGAAGCACTCTGGCCGGCTGTTCCCGCAAATCGCGCACACTGCTCTGAAACCCGGGAGAAAAGTGCTTTGGGGTGGTCCTCTCTCCGGGCCCATGGCCCCGAGCCTGGGGACCAGCTCGGGGGTCCACACTCCCAGGCCAAGGCCCAACTCCATGCACACGTCTGTTCCTGCCCCCTGCCCCTTCAGAGAGCTCGGCTGAGCCAGAGTCTGTCAGGCAGCTCCCTGGCAGCCCCAGCAGCTCCGCCTGGGTGGGAAGAGGCAGAGCCGACCTAGGATCACAGTGGGCCTCTTGCTCTCCCTGCTCCCCCTGAGGCAGCTGGGCAAAGACGGCTTGGGCATCCACCCCGTTGCTCCCCTCTTCCCTCTGCCAGAAGGCTCTGCCTCCTGGGACGTTGCAGTGTGGAGACAGCCCCTGCCAGCACCTTCCCACCCAGTAGGCCTCAGCTGAGGCCTAGGCCCAGGGGAAAGGCCCTAGCGGGGCTGAGTTGGGGTAGCTGCCCGTGCATGTCTGGACACACTCCCTGCAGCCTGCCCCTTCGTGGGGCAGTAGCCCTGGACGCCAGGAAGGCCTGGGCAAGGCTGGCCAAGGGCAGGGGCCTCGCTGGGTTGTGCCTCTGGCCTGTGGGGCCTCCCAGCAGAACCGGCCCTCTCCCTCTGGCACACCTCCCCGCCTGCCTCCAAAGGCCGTTTTGGAAGCACTCTGGCCGGCTGTTCCCGCAAATCGCGCACACTGCTCTGAAACCCGGGAGAAAAGTGCTTTGGGGTGGTCCTCTCTCTCCGGGCCCATGGCCCCGAGCCTGGGGACCAGCTCGGGGGTCCACTCCCAGGCCAAGGCCCCCAACTCCATGCACACGTCTGTTCCTGCCCCCTGCCCCTTCAGAGAGCTCGGCTGAGCCAGAGTCTGTCAGGCAGCTCCCTGGCAGCCCCAGCAGCTCCGCCTGGGTGGGAAGAGGCAGAGCCGACCTAGGATCACAGTGGGCCTCTTGCTCTCCCTGCTCCCCTGAGGCAGCTGGGGCAAAGACGGCTTGGGCATCCACCCCGTTGCTCCCCTCTTCCCTCTGCCAGAAGGCTCTGCCTCCTGGGACGTTGCAGTGTGGAGACAGCCCCTGCCAGCACCTTCCCACCCAGTAGGCCTCAGCTGAGGCCTAGGCCCAGGGGAAAGGCCCTAGCGGGGCTGAGTTTGGGTAGGTGCCCGTGCATGTCTGGACACACTCCCTGCAGCCTGCCCCTTCGTGGGGCAGTAGCCCTGGACGCCAGGAAGGCCTGGGCAAGGCTGGCCAAGGGCAGGGGCCTCGCTGGGTTGTGCCTCTGGCCTGTGGGGCCTCCAGCAGAACCGGCCCTCTCCCTCTGGCACACCTCCCCGCCTGCCTCCAAAGGCCGTTTTGGAAGCACTCTGGCCGGCTGTTCCCGCAAATCGCGCACACTGCTCTGAAACCCGGGAGAAAAGTGCTTTGGGGTGGTCCTCTCTCCGGGCCCATGGCCCCGAGCCTGGGGACCAGCTCGGGGGTCCACACTCCCAGGCCAAGGCCCAACTCCATGCACACGTCTGTTCCTGCCCCCTGCCCCTTCAGAGAGCTCGGCTGAGCCAGAGTCTGTCAGGCAGCTCCCTGGCAGCCCCAGCAGCTCCGCCTGGGTGGGAAGAGGCAGAGCCGACCTAGGATCACAGTGGGCCTCTTGCTCTCCCTGCTCCCCTGAGGCAGCTGGGGCAAAGACGGCTTGGGCATCCACCCCGTTGCTCCCCTCTTCCCTCTGCCAGAAGGCTCTGCCTCCTGGGACGTTGCAGTGTGGAGACAGCCCCTGCCAGCACCTTCCCACCCAGTAGGCCTCTCAGCTGAGGCCTAGGCCCAGGGGAAAGGCCCTAGCGGGGCTGAGTTGGGGTAGCTGCCCGTGCATGTCTGGACACACACTCCCTGCAGCCTGCCCCTTCGTGGGGCAGTAGCCCTGGACGCCAGGAAGGCCTGGGCAAGGCTGGCCAAGGGCAGGGGCCTCGCTGGGTTGTGCCTCTGGCCTGTGGGGCCTCCCAGCAGAACCGGCCCTCTCCCTCTGGCACACCTCCCCGCCTGCCTCCAAAGGCCGTTTTGGAAGCACTCTGGCCGGCTGTTCCCGCAAATCGCGCGCACACTGCTCTGAAACCCGGGAGAAAAGTGCTTTGGGGTGGTCCTCTCTCCGGGCCCATGGCCCCGAGCCTGGGGACCAGCTCGGGGGTCCACACTCCCAGGCCAAGGCCCAACTCCATGCACACGTCTGTTCCTGCCCCCTGCCCCTTCAGAGAGCTCGGCTGAGCCAGAGTCTGTCAGGCAGCTCCCTGGCAGCCCCAGCAGCTCCGCTGGGTGGGAAGAGGCAGAGCCGACCTAGGATCACAGTGGGCCTCTTGCTCTCCCTGCTCCCCTGAGGCAGCTGGGGCAAAGACGGCTTGGGGGCATCCCCCGTTGCTCCCCTCTTCCCTCTGCCAGAAGGCTCTGCCTCCTGGGACGTTGCAGTGTGGAGACAGCCCCTGCCAGCACCTTCCCACCCAGTAGGCCTCAGCTGAGGCCTAGGCCCAGGGGAAAGGCCCTAGCGGGGCTGAGTTGGGGTAGCTGCCCGTGCATGTCTGGACACACTCCCTGCAGCCTGCCCCTTCGTGGGGCAGTAGCCCTGGACGCCAGGAAGGCCTGGGCAAGGCTGGCCAAGGGCAGGGGCCTCGCTGGGTTGTGCCTCTGGCCTGTGGGGCCTCCCAGCAGAACCGGCCCTCTCCCTCTGGCACACCTCCCCGCCTGCCTCCAAAGGCCGTTTTGGAAGCACTCTGGCCGGCTGTTCCCGCAAATCGCGCACACTGCTCTGAAACCGGGAGAAAAGTGCTTTGGGGTGGTCCTCTCTCCGGGCCCATGGCCCCGAGCCTGGGGACCAGCTCGGGGGTCCACACTCCCAGGCCAAGGCCCAACTCCATGCACACGTCTGTTCCTGCCCCCTGCCCCTTCAGAGAGCTCGGCTGAGCCAGAGTCTGTCAGGCAGCTCCCTGGCAGCCCCAGCAGCTCCGCCTGGGTGGGAAGAGGCAGAGCCGACCTAGGATCACAGTGGGCCTCTTGCTCTCCCTGCTCCCCTGAGGCAGCTGGGGCAAAGACGGCTTGGGCATCCACCCCGTTGCTCCCCTCTTCCCTCTGCCAGAAGGCTCTGCCTCCTGGGACGTTGCAGTGTGGAGACAGCCCCTGCCAGCACCTTCCCACCCAGTAGGCCTCAGCTGAGGCCTAGGCCCAGGGGAAAGGCCCTAGCGGGGCTGAGTTGGGGTAGCTGCCCGTGCATGTCTGGACACACTCCCTGCAGCCTGCCCCTTCGTGGGGCAGTAGCCCTGGACGCCAGGAAGGCCTGGGCAAGGCTGGCCAAGGGCAGGGGCCTCGCTGGGTTGTGCCTCTGGCCTGTGGGGCCTCCCAGCAGAACCGGCCCTCTCCCTCTGGCACACCTCCCCGCCTGCCTCCAAAGGCCGTTTTGGAAGCACTCTGGCCGGCTGTTCCCGCAAATCGCGCACACTGCTCTGAAACCCGGGAGAAAAGTGCTTTGGGGTGGTCCTCTCTCTCTCTCCGGGCCCATGGCCCCGAGCCTGGGGACCAGCTCGGGGGTCCACACTCCCAGGCCAAGGCCCAACTCCATGCACACGTCTGTTCCTGCCCCCTGCCCCTTCAGAGAGCTCGGCTGAGCCAGAGTCTGTCAGGCAGCTCCCTGGCAGCCCCAGCAGCTCCGCCTGGGTGGGAAGAGGCAGAGCCGACCTAGGATCACAGTGGGCTCTTGCTCTCCCTGCTCCCCTGAGGCAGCTGGGGCAAAGACGGCTTGGGCATCCACCCCGTTGCTCCCCTCTTCCTCTGCCAGAAGGCTCTGCCTCCTGGGACGTTGCAGTGTGGAGACAGCCCCTGCCAGCACCTTCCCACCCAGTAGGCCTCAGCTGAGGCCTAGGCCCAGGGGAAAGGCCCTAGCGGGGCTGAGTTGGGGTAGCTGCCCGTGCATGTCTGGACACACTCCCTGCAGCCTGCCCCTTCGTGGGGCAGTAGCCCTGGACGCCAGGAAGGCCTGGGCAAGGCTGGCCAAGGGCAGGGGCCTCGCTGGGTTGTGCCTCTGGCCTGTGGGGCCTCCCAGCAGAACCGGCCCTCTCCCTCTGGCACACCTCCCCGCCTGCCTCCAAAGGCCGTTTTGGAAGCACTCTGGCCGGCTGTTCCCGCAAATCGCGCACACTGCTCTGAAACCCGGGAGAAAAGTGCTTTGGGGTGGTCCTCTCTCCGGGCCCATGGCCCCGAGCCTGGGGACCAGCTCGGGGGTCCACACTCCCAGGCCAAGGCCCAACTCCATGCACACGTCTGTTCCTGCCCCCCTGCCCCTTCAGAGAGCTCGGCTGAGCCAGAGTCTGTCAGGCAGCTCCCTGGCAGCCCAGCAGCAGCCGCCTGGGTGGGAAGAGGCAGAGCCGACCTAGGATCACAGTGGGCCTCTTGCTCTCCCTGCTCCCCTGAGGCAGCTGGGGCAAAGACGGCTTGGGCATCCACCCCGTTGCTCCCCTCTTCCCTCTGCCAGAAGGCTCTGCCTCCTGGGACGTTGCAGTGTGGAGACAGCCCCTGCCAGCACCTTCCCACCCAGTAGGCCTCAGCTGAGGCCTAGGCCCAGGGGAAAGGCCCTAGCGGGGCTGAGTTGGGGTAGCTGCCCGTGCATGTCTGGACACACTCCCTGCAGCCTGCCCCTTCGTGGGGCAGTAGCCCTGGACGCCAGGAAGGCCTGGGCAAGGCTGGCCAAGGGCAGGGGCCTCGCTGGGTTGTGCCTCTGGCCTGTGGGGCCTCCCAGCAGAACCGGCCCTCTCCCTCTGGCACACCTCCCCGCCTGCCTCCAAAGGCCGTTTTGGAAGCACTCTGGCCGGCTGTTCCCGCAAATCGCGCACACTGCTCTGAAAACCCGGGAGAAAAGTGCTTTGGGGTGGTCCTCTCTCCGGGCCCATGGCCCCGAGCCTGGGGACCAGCTCGGGGGTCCACACTCCCAGGCCAAGGCCCAACTCCATGCACACGTCTGTTCCTGCCCCCTGCCCCTTCAGAGAGCTCGGCTGAGCCAGAGTCTGTCAGGCAGCTCCCTGGCAGCCCCAGCAGCTCCGCCTGGGTGGGAAGAGGCAGAGCCGACCTAGGATCACAGTGGGCCTCTTGCTCTCCCTGCTCCCCTGAGGCAGCTGGGGCAAAAACGGCTTGGGCATCCACCCCGTTGCTCCCCTCTTCCCTCTGCCAGAAGGCTCTGCCTCCTGGGACGTTGCAGTGTGGAGACAGCCCCTGCCAGCACCTTCCCACCCAGTAGGCCTCAGCTGAGGCCTAGGCCCAGGGGAAAGGCCCTAGCGGGGCTGAGTTGGGGTAGCTGCCCGTGCATGTCTGGACACACTCCCTGCAGCCTGCCCCTTCGTGGGGCAGTAGCCCTGGACGCCAGGAAGGCCTGGGCAAGGCTGGCCAAGGGCAGGGGCCTCGCTGGGTTGTGCCTCTGGCCTGTGGGGCCTCCCAGCAGAACCGGCCCTCTCCCTCTGGCACACCTCCCCGCCTGCCTCCAAAGGCCGTTTTGGAAGCACTCTGGCCGGCTGTTCCCGCAAATCGCGCACACTGCTCTGAAACCCGGGAGAAAAGTGCTTTGGGGTGGTCCTCTCTCCGGGCCCATGGCCCCGAGCCTGGGGACCAGCTCGGGGGTCCACACTCCCAGGCCAAGCCCCCTCCATGCACACGTCTGTTCCTGCCCCCTGCCCCTTCAGAGAGCTCGGCTGAGCCAGAGTCT
>JAJLRB010001845.1:0-75268 GCA_020976825.1 Odocoileus hemionus
AACTCGAGAAAAACCATGAGACTTCCCCCTCCAAGCGAGATGAGGCCCGATTCCCCTGCACTGCATGCAGAGCAATTCCGTGAGCCCCCTGAAACATGTCAGGAGCCTCGACTTGCTTGATGGATGTCGAGACAGTCGCAAAAACACTGTCACAAGTAGAGAGGGACCCTGAGGTCACACCAGCATCGCGAAGGAGCTCCATGGGCCCCAAATCAACTCGAGATGAGGCCCGCTTCCCCTGCATTGACTCCAGAGCCATCCCCCCGTTCCCCATCAAACACGACCTGAGGCTTGACTCCCTTTAGGCAACTCCAGAGGTTCCCCGAGAACAACGGGCCAAGTCTAGAGGAGTACCAAGTTCAGCAGCAGAGCAACTCGAGGACTGCTCCGTGTACCCCAAATTGCCTCGAGATGAGAGAGCTGATTCCCTGGCTTAGACTCAAGACGTAGGCCACCTTTCCACAAGCCCCCTCAAGAGGAGGCTTCTCTCAGCAATAGGTATGAGGGAGGGACCCTGAGATTGCTGCCTCAATGGGCATATACACCGAGAAGCCCTGACTCGAAAGGAGGCCGGCTTTCCTTGCAGTGGCTTGAATACAGTCTAGTCTTTCATCTCACAAGCTGAAGGGATGTCTGCACCACCTGTGGAGTCCCTAGAGAAAGCCCTAGGTCCCCCCCGACTCCTTTCGACGGAATGCCTCACATGCCTCTGACACCTCGAGAGGCACGCAGAGCTCACTGCTTCAAAAATTTGACGGAGCCTGACTCCTCTTGAACATTGACAGGAATCCCAGTATCCCTGTGGCTACTGGAAAGGGACCCTGGGTCTCCCGACTCACCTCGAGAAGCGTTCCTTTTGCCCTGCCAAGCCTCGAAGAGACTCCTGAGGTGTCCCTCGTAACTCGACAGGAGTCCTGACTTCGTTGAACCAACACGAGGGTTGAAGGGCCATCCCCGCCGTAAGTCGAGAATGTACCCCAGGTCCCCGCCGCAACTCGAGAAAAACCATGAGACTTCCCCCTCCAAGCGAGATGAGGCCCGATTCCCCTGCACTGCATGCAGAGCAATTTCGTGTGAGCCCCCTGAAACATGTCAGGAGCCTCGACTTGCTTGATGGATGTCGAGACAGTCCGCAAAAACACTGTCACAAGTAGAGAGGGACCCTGAGGTCACACCAGCATCGCGAAGGAGCTCCATGGGCCCCAAATCAACTCGAGATGAGGCCCGCTTCCCCTGCATTGACTCCAGAGCCATCCCCCGTTCCCCATCAAACACGACCTGAGGCTTGACTCCCTTTAGGCAACTCCAGAGGTTCCCCGAGAACAACGGGCCAAGTCTAGAGGAGTACCAAGTTCAGCAGAGCAACTCGAGGACTGCTCCGTGTACCCCAAATTGCCTCGAGATGAGAGCTGATGATTCCCTGGCTTAGACTCAAGACGTAGGCCACCTTTCCACAAGCCCCTCAAGAGGAGGCTTCTCTCAGCAATAGGTATGAGGGAGGGACCCTGAGATTGCTGCCTCAATGGGCATATACACCGAGAAGCCCTGACTCGAAAGGAGGCCGGGTTTCCTTGCAGTGGCTTGAATACAGTCTAGTCTTTCATCTCACAAGCTGAAGGGATGTCTGCACCACCTGTGGAGTCCCTAGAGAAAGCCCTAGGTCCCCGACTCCTTTCGACGGAATGCCTCACATGCCTCTGACACCTCGAGAGGCACGCAGAGCTCACTGCTTCAAAATTTGACGGAGCCTGACTCCTCTTGAACATTGACAGGAATCCCAGTATCCCTGTGGCTACTGGAAAGGGACCCTGGGTCTCCCGACTCACCTCGAGAAGCGTTCCTTTTGCCCTGCCAAGCCTCGAAGAGACTCCTGAGGTGTCCCTCGTAACTCGACAGGAGTCCTGACTTCGTTGAACAAACACGAGGGTTGAAGGGCCATCCCCGCCGTAAGTCGAGAATGTACCCCAGGTCCCCGCCGCAACTCGAGAAAAACCATGAGACTTCCGGGAGGCCGGGTTTCCTTGCAGTGGCTTGAATACAGTCTAGTCTTTCATCTCACAAGCTGAAGGGATGTCTGCACCACCTGTGGAGTCCCTAGAGAAAGCCCTAGGTCCCCGACTCCTTTCGACGGAATGCCTCACATGCCTCTGACACCTCGAGAGGCACGCAGAGCTCACTGCTTCAAAATTTGACGGAGCCTGACTCCTCTTGAAATTGATTGACAGGAATCCCAGTATCCCTGTGGCTACTGGAAAGGGACCCTGGGTCTCCCGACTCACCTCGAGAAGCGTTCCCTTTTGCCCTGCCAAGCCTCGAAGAGACTCCTGAGGTGTCCCTCGTAACTCGACAGGAGTCCTGACTTCGTTGAACAAACACGAGGGGTTGAAGGGCCATCCCCGCCGTAAGTCGAGAATGTACCCCAGGTCCCCGCCGCAACTCGAGAAAAAAAAACCCATGAGACTTCCCCCTCCAAGCGAGATGAGGCCCGATTCCCCTGCACTGCATGCAGAGCAATTCCGTGAGCCCCCTGAAACATGTCAGGAGCCTCGACTTGCTTGATGGATGTCGAGACAGTCCGCAAAAACACTGTCACAAGTAGAGAGGGACCCTGAGGTCACACCAGCATCGCGAAGGAGCTCCATGGGCCCCAAATCAACTCGAGATGAGGCCCGCTTCCCCTGCATTGACTCCAGAGCCATCCCCCGTTCCCCATCAAACACGACCTGAGGCTTGACTCCCTTTAGGCAACTCCAGAGGTTCCCCGAGAACAACGGGCCAAGTCTAGAGGAGTACCAAGTTCAGCAGAGCAACTCGAGGACTGCTCCGTGTACCCCAAATTGCCTCGAGATGAGAGCTGATTCCCTGGCTTAGACTCAAGACGTAGGCCACCTTTCCACAAGCCCCTCAAGAGGAGGCTTCTCTCAGCAATAGGTATGAGGGAGGGACCCTGAGATTGCTGCCTCAATGGGCATATACACCGAGAAGCCCTGACTCGAAAGGAGGCCGGCTTTCCTTGCAGTGGCTTGAATACAGTCTAGTCTTTCATCTCACAAGCTGAAGGGATGTCTGCACCACCTGTGGAGTCCCTAGAGAAAGCCCTAGGTCCCCGACTCCTTTCGACGGAATGCCTCACATGCCTCTGACACCTCGAGAGGCACGCAGAGCTCACTGCTTCAAAATTTGACGGAGCCTGACTCCTCTTGAACATTGACAGGAATCCCAGTATCCCTGTGGCTACTGGAAAGGGACCCTGGGTCTCCCGACTCACCTCGAGAAGCGTTCCTTTTGCCCTGCCAAGCCTCGAAGAGACTCCTGAGGTGTCCCTCGTAACTCGACAGGAGTCCTGACTTCGTTGAACAAACACGAGGGTTGAAGGGCCATCCCCGCCGTAAGTCGAGAATGTACCCCAGGTCCCCGCCGCAACTCGAGAAAAAAATGAGACTTCCCCCTCCAAGCGAGATGAGGCCCGATTCCCCTGCACTGCATGCAGAGCAATTCCGTGAGCCCCCTGAAACATGTCAGGAGCCTCGACTTGCTTGATGGATGTCGAGACAGTCCGCAAAAACACTGTCACAAGTAGAGAGGGACCCTGAGGTCACACCAGCATCGCGAAGGAGCTCCATGGGCCCCAAATCAACTCGAGATGAGGCCCGCTTCCCCTGCATTGACTCCAGAGCCATCCCCCGTTCCCCATCAAACACGACCTGAGGCTTGACTCCCTTTAGGCAACTCCAGAGGTTCCCCGAGAACAACGGGCCAAGTCTAGAGGAGTACCAAGTTCAGCAGAGCAACTCGAGGACTGCTCCGTGTACCCCAAATTGCCTCGAGATGAGAGCTGATTCCCTGGCTTAGACTCAAGACGTAGGCCACCTTTCCACAAGCCCCTCAAGAGGAGGCTTCTCTCAGCAATAGGTATGAGGGAGGGACCCTGAGATTGCTGCCTCAATGGGCATATACACCGAGAAGCCCTGACTCGAAAGGAGGCCGGCTTTCCTTGCAGTGGCTTGAATACAGTCTAGTCTTTCATCTCACAAGCTGAAGGGATGTCTGCACCACCTGTGGAGTCCCTAGAGAAAGCCCTAGGTCCCCGACTCCTTTCGACGGAATGCCTCACATGCCTCTGACACCTCGAGAGGCACGCAGAGCTCACTGCTTCAAAATTTGACGGAGCCTGACTCCTCTTGAACATTGACAGGAATCCCAGTATCCCTGTGGCTACTGGAAAGGGACCCTGGGTCTCCCGACTCACCTCGAGAAGCGTTCCTTTTGCCCTGCCAAGCCTCGAAGAGACTCCTGAGGTGTCCCTCGTAACTCGACAGGAGTCCTGACTTCGTTGAACCAACACGAGGGTTGAAGGGTCATCCCCGCCGTAAGTCGAGAATGTACCCCAGGTCCCCGCCGCAACTCGAGAAAAACCATGAGACTTCCCCCTCCAAGCGAGATGAGGCCCGATTCCCCTGCACTGCATGCAGAGCAATTCCGTGAGCCCCCTGAAACATGTCAGGAGCCTCGACTTGCTTGATGGATGTCGAGACAGTCCGCAAAAAAAACACTGTCACAAGTAGAGAGGGACCCTGAGGTCACACCAGCATCGCGAAGGAGCTCCATGGGCCCCAAATCAACTCGAGATGAGGCCCGCTTCCCCTGCATTGACTCCAGAGCCATCCCCCGTTCCCCATCAAACACGACCTGAGGCTTGACTCCCTTTAGGCAACTCCAGAGGTTCCCCGAGAACAACGGGCCAAGTCTAGAGGAGTACCAAGTTCAGCAGAGCAACTCGAGGACTGCTCCGTGTACCCCAAATTGCCTCGAGATGAGAGCTGATTCCCTGGCTTAGACTCAAGACGTAGGCCACCTTTCCACAAGCCCCTCAAGAGGAGGCTTCTCTCAGCAATAGGTATGAGGGAGGGACCCTGAGATTGCTGCCTCAATGGGCATATACACCGAGAAGCCCTGACTCGAAAGGAGGCCGGCTTTCCTTGCAGTGGCTTGAATACAGTCTAGTCTTTCATCTCACAAGCTGAAGGGATGTCTGCACCACCTGTGGAGTCCCTAGAGAAAGCCCTAGGTCCCCGACTCCTTTCGACGGAATGCCTCACATGCCTCTGACACCTCGAGAGGCACGCAGAGCTCACTGCTTCAAAATTTGACGGAGCCTGACTCCTCTTGAACATTGACAGGAATCCCAGTATCCCTGTGGCTACTGGAAAGGGACCCTGGGTCTCCCGACTCACCTCGAGAAGCGTTCCTTTTGCCCTGCCAAGCCTCGAAGAGACTCCTGAGGTGTCCCTCGTAACTCGACAGGAGTCCTGACTTCGTTGAACAACACGAGGGTTGAAGGGCCATCCCCGCCGTAAGTCGAGAATGTACCCCAGGTCCCCGCCGCAACTCGAGAAAAACCATGAGACTTCCCCCTCCAAGCGAGATGAGGCCCGATTCCCCTGCACTGCATGCAGAGCAATTCCGTGAGCCCCCTGAAACATGTCAGGAGCCTCGACTTGCTTGATGGATGTCGAGACAGTCCGCAAAAACACTGTCACAAGTAGAGAGGGACCCTGAGGTCACACCAGCATCGCGAAGGAGCTCCATGGGCCCCAAATCATCAACTCGAGATGAGGCCCGCTTCCCCTGCATTGACTCCAGAGCCATCCCCCGTTCCCCATCAAACACGACCTGAGGCTTGACTCCCTTTAGGCAACTCCAGAGGTTCCCCGAGAACAACGGGCCAAGTCTAGAGGAGTACCAAGTTCAGCAGAGCAACTCGAGGACTGCTCCGTGTACCCCAAATTGCCTCGAGATGAGAGCTGATTCCCTGGCTTAGACTCAAGACGTAGGCCACCTTTCCACAAGCCCCTCAAGAGGAGGCTTCTCTCAGCAATAGGTATGAGGGAGGGACCCTGAGATTGCTGCCTCAATGGGCATATACACCGAGAAGCCCTGACTCGAAAGGAGGCCGGCTTTCCTTGCAGTGGCTTGAATACAGTCTAGTCTTTCATCTCACAAGCTGAAGGGATGTCTGCACCACCTGTGGAGTCCCTAGAGAAAGCCCTAGGTCCCCGACTCCTTTCGACGGAATGCCTCACATGCCTCTGACACCTCGAGAGGCACGCAGAGCTCACTGCTTCAAAATTTGACGGAGCCTGACTCCTCTTGAACATTGACAGGAATCCCAGTATCCCTGTGGCTACTGGAAAGGGACCCTGGGTCTCCCGACTCACCTCGAGAAGCGTTCCTTTTGCCCTGCCAAGCCTCGAAGAGACTCCTGAGGTGTCCCTCGTAACTCGACAGGAGTCCTGACTTCGTTGAACCAACACGAGGGTTGAAGGGCCATCCCCGCCGTAAGTCGAGAATGTACCCCAGGTCCCCGCCGCAACTCGAGAAAAAAAACATGAGACTTCCCCCTCCAAGCGAGATGAGGCCCGATTCCCCTGCACTGCATGCAGAGCAATTCCGTGAGCCCCCTGAAACATGTCAGGAGCCTCGACTTGCTTGATGGATGTCGAGACAGTCCGCAAAAACACTGTCACAAGTAGAGAGGGACCCTGAGGTCACACCAGCATCGCGAAGGAGCTCCATGGGCCCCAAATCAACTCGAGATGAGGCCCGCTTCCCCTGCATTGACTCCAGAGCCATCCCCCGTTCCCCATCAAACACGACCTGAGGCTTGACTCCCTTTAGGCAACTCCAGAGGTTCCCCGAGAACAACGGGCCAAGTCTAGAGGAGTACCAAGTTCAGCAGAGCAAACTCGAGGACTGCTCCGTGTACCCCAAATTGCCTCGAGATGAGAGCTGATTCCCTGGCTTAGACTCAAGACGTAGGCCACCTTTCCACAAGCCCCTCAAGAGGAGGCTTCTCTCAGCAATAGTATGAGGGAGGGACCCTGAGATTGCTGCCTCAATGGGCATATACACCGAGAAGCCCTGACTCGAAAGGAGGCCGGCTTTCCTTGCAGTGGCTTGAATACAGTCTAGTCTTTCATCTCACAAGGTGAAGGGATGTCTGCACCACCTGTGGAGTCCCTAGAGAAAGCCCTAGGTCCCCGACTCCTTTCGACGGAATGCCTCACATGCCTCTGACACCTCGAGAGGCACGCAGAGCTCACTGCTTCAAAATTTGACGGAGCCTGACTCCTCTTGAACATTGACAGGAATCCCAGTATCCCTGTGGCTACTGGAAAGGGACCCTGGGTCTCCCGACTCACCTCGAGAAGCGTTCAAACCATGAGACTTCCCCCCTCCAAGCGAGATGAGCCCGATTCCCCTGCACTGCATGCAGAGCAATTCCGTGAGCCCCTGAAACATGTCAGGAGCCTCGACTTTGCTTGATGGATGTCGAGACAGTCCGCAAAAACACTGTCACAAGTAGAGAGGGACCCTGGGCAGGTCACACCAGCATCGCGAAGGAGCTCCATGGGCCCCAAATCAACTCGAGAATGAGGCCCGCTTCCCCCCCTGCATTGACTCCAGAGCCATCCCCCGTTCCCCTATCAAACAGCGACCTGAGGCTTGACTCCCTTTAGGCAACTGCCAGAGCGTTCCCCTACCACCTGAGAAACCACCAGGAATGCCATGTCTAATAGGAGGAAGAGTGACCAAAGTTTGCGAGAAGCAAACTGCATTTTCCGTTTGAGATGGGGGGTTAATGGAGCCGATGGCTTGTTTACCCCAGAAATTTTGCCCTCGGACATGAGAGATGATTCCTGGCTTAGAAACTAAAAGACGCATGCTAGGACACCCTTTTCACGACAAGCCAACTCAAGTGGGGAGGCTTCTACTCAGCAACTAGTTCTGTAATGGGGGGGACCCTGAGATTGCTGCCTCAATGGGCATATACACCGAGAAGCCCTGACTCGAAAGGAGAGGCCGGCTTTCCTTGCAGTGGCTTGAATACAGTCTAGTCTTTCATCTCACAAGCTGAAGGGATGTCTGCACCACCTGTGGAGTCCCTAGAGAAAGCCCTAGGTCCCCGACTCCTTTCGACGGAATGCCTCACATGCCTCTGACACCTCGAGAGGCACGCAGAGCTCACTGCTTCAAAATTTGACGGAGCCTGACTCCTCTTGAACATTGACAGGAATCCCAGTATCCCTGTGGCTACTGGAAAGGGACCCTGGGTCTCCCGACTCACCTCGAGAAGCGTTCCTTTTGCCCTGCCAAGC
Source organism: Odocoileus hemionus (assembly GCA_020976825.1). Classification (NCBI taxonomy): domain Eukaryota; kingdom Metazoa; phylum Chordata; class Mammalia; order Artiodactyla; family Cervidae; genus Odocoileus; species Odocoileus hemionus. Next base: position 8,160 of record JAJLRB010001845.1, read on the forward strand.
CTCGAAGAGACTCCTGAGGTGTCCCTCGTAACTCGACAGGAGTCCTGACTTCGTTGAACCAACACGAGGGTTGAAGGGCCATCCCCGCCGTAAGTCGAGAATGTACCCCAGGTCCCCGCCGCAACTCGAGAAAAACCATGAGACTTCCCCCTCCAAGCGAGATGAGGCCCGATTCCCCTGCACTGCATGCAGAGCAATTCCGTGAGCCCCCTGAAACATGTCAGGAGCCTCGACTTGCTTGATGGATGTCGAGACAGTCCGCAAAAACACTGTCACAAGTAGAGAGGGACCCTGAGGTCACACCAGCATCGCGAAGGAGCTCCATGGGCCCCAAATCAACTCGAGATGAGGCCCGCTTCCCCTGCATTGACTCCAGAGCCATCCCCCGTTCCCCATCAAACACGACCTGAGGCTTGACTCCCTTTAGGCAACTCCAGAGGTTCCCCGAGAACAACGGGCCAAGTCTAGAGGAGTACCAAGTTCAGCAGAGCAACTCGAGGACTGCTCCGTGTACCCCAAATTGCCTCGAGATGAGAGCTGATTCCCTGGCTTAGACTCAAGACGTAGGCCACCTTTCCACAAGCCCCTCAAGAGGAGGCTTCTCTCAGCAATAGGTATGAGGGAGGGACCCTGAGATTGCTGCCTCAATGGGCATATACACCGAGAAGCCCTGACTCGAAAGGAGGCCGGCTTTCCTTGCAGTGGCTTGAATACAGTCTAGTCTTTCATCTCACAAGCTGAAGGGATGTCTGCACCACCTGTGGAGTCCCTAGAGAAAGCCCTAGGTCCCCGACTCCTTTCGACGGAATGCCTCACATGCCTCTGACACCTCGAGAGAGGCACGCAGAGCTCACTGCTTCAAAATTTGACGGAGCCTGACTCCTCTTGAACATTGACAGGAATCCCAGTATCCCTGTGGCTACTGGAAAGGGACCCTGGGTCTCCCGACTCACCTCGAGAAGCGTTCCTTTTGCCCTGCCAAGCCTCGAAGAGACTCCTGAGGTGTCCCTCGTAACTCGACAGGAGTCCTGACTTCGTTGAACCAACACGAGGGTTGAAGGGCCATCCCCGCCGTAAGTCGAGAATGTACCCCAGGTCCCCGCCGCAACTCGAGAAAAACCATGAGACTTCCCCCTCCAAGCGAGATGAGGCCCGATTCCCCTGCACTGCATGCAGAGCAATTCCGTGAGCCCCCTGAAACATGTCAGGAGCCTCGACTTGCTTGATGGATGTCGAGACAGTCCGCAAAAACACTGTCACAAGTAGAGAGGGACCCTGAGGTCACACCAGCATCGCGAAGGAGCTCCATGGGCCCCAAATCAACTCGAGATGAGGCCCGCTTCCCCTGCATTGACTCCAGAGCCATCCCCCGTTCCCCATCAAACACGACCTGAGGCTTGACTCCCTTTAGGCAACTCCAGAGGTTCCCCGAGAACAACGGGCCAAGTCTAGAGGAGTACCAAGTTCAGCAGAGCAACTCGAGGACTGCTCCGTGTACCCCAAATTGCCTCGAGATGAGAGCTGATTCCCTGGCTTAGACTCAAGACGTAGGCCACCTTTCCACAAGCCCCTCAAGAGGAGGCTTCTCTCAGCAATAGGTATGAGGGGGGACCCTGAGATTGCTGCCTCAATGGGCATATACACCGAGAAGCCCTGACTCGAAAGGAGGCCGGCTTTCCTTGCAGTGGCTTGAATACAGTCTAGTCTTTCATCTCACAAGCTGAAGGGATGTCTGCACCACCTGTGGAGTCCCTAGAGAAAGCCCTAGGTCCCCGACTCCTTTCGACGGAATGCCTCACATGCCTCTGACACCTCGAGAGGCACGCAGAGCTCACTGCTTCAAAATTTGACGGAGCCTGACTCCTCTTGAACATTGACAGGAATCCCAGTATCCCTGTGGCTACTGGAAAGGGACCCTGGGTCTCCCGACTCACCTCGAGAAGCGTTCCTTTTGCCCTGCCAAGCCTCGAAGAGACTCCTGAGGTGTCCCTCGTAACTCGACAGGAGTCCTGACTTCGTTGAACCAACACGAGGGTTGAAGGGCCATCCCCGCCGTAAGTCGAGAATGTACCCCAGGTCCCCGCCGCAACTCGAGAAAAACCATGAGACTTCCCCCTCCAAGCGAGATGAGGCCCGATTCCCCTGCACTGCATGCAGAGCAATTCCGTGAGCCCCCTGAAACATGTCAGGAGCCTCGACTTGCTTGATGGATGTCGAGACAGTCCGCAAAAACACTGTCACAAGTAGAGAGGGACCCTGAGGTCACACCAGCATCGCGAAGGAGCTCCATGGGCCCCAAATCAACTCGAGATGAGGCCCGCTTTCCCCTGCATTGACTCCAGAGCCATCCCCCGTTCCCCATCAAACACGACCTGAGGCTTGACTCCCTTTAGGCAACTCCAGAGGTTCCCCGAGAACAACGGGCCAAGTCTAGAGGAGTACCAAGTTCAGCAGAGCAACTCGAGGACTGCTCCGTGTACCCCAAATTGCCTCGAGATGAGAGCTGATTCCCTGGCTTAGACTCAAGACGTAGGCCACCTTTCCACAAGCCCCTCAAGAGGAGGCTTCTCTCAGCAATAGGTATGAGGGAGGGACCCTGAGATTGCTGCCTCAATGGGCATATACACCGAGAAGCCCTGACTCGAAAGGAGGCCGGCTTTCCTTGCAGTGGCTTGAATACAGTCTAGTCTTTCATCTCACAAGCTGAAGGGATGTCTGCACCACCTGTGGAGTCCCTAGAGAAAGCCCTAGGTCCCCGACTCCTTTCGACGGAATGCCTCACATGCCTCTGACACCTCGAGAGGCACGCAGAGCTCACTGCTTCAAAATTTGACGGAGCCTGACTCCTCTTGAACATTGACAGGAATCCCAGTATCCCTGTGGCTACTGGAAAGGGACCCTGGGTCTCCCGACTCACCTCGAGAAGCGTTCCTTTTGCCCTGCCAAGCCTCGAAGAGACTCCTGAGGTGTCCCTCGTAACTCGACAGGAGTCCTGACTTCGTTGAACAACACGAGGGTTGAAGGGCCATCCCCGCCGTAAGTCGAGAATGTACCCCAGGTCCCCGCCGCAACTCGAGAAAAAACCATGAGACTTCCCCCTCCAAGCGAGATGAGGCCCGATTCCCCTGCACTGCATGCAGAGCAATTCCGTGAGCCCCCTGAAACATGTCAGGAGCCTCGACTTGCTTGATGGATGTCGAGACAGTCCGCAAAAACACTGTCACAGTAGAGAGGGACCCTGAGGTCACACCAGCATCGCGAAGGAGCTCCATGGGCCCCAAATCAACTCGAGATGAGGCCCGCTTCCCCTGCATTGACTCCAGAGCCATCCCCCGTTCCCCATCAAACACGACCTGAGGCTTGACTCCCTTTAGGCAACTCCAGAGGTTCCCCGAGAACAACGGGCCAAGTCTAGAGGAGTACCAAGTTCAGCAGAGCAACTCGAGGACTGCTCCGTGTACCCCAAATTGCCTCGAGATGAGAGCTGATTCCCTGGCTTAGACTCAAGACGTAGGCCACCTTTCCACAAGCCCCTCAAGAGGAGGCTTCTCTCAGCAATAGGTATGAGGGAGGGACCCTGAGATTGCTGCCTCAATGGGCATATACACCGAGAAGCCCTGACTCGAAAGGAGGCCGGCTTTCCTTGCAGTGGCTTTAATACAGTCTAGACTTTCATTCTCACAAGCTGAAGGGATGTCTGCACCACCTGTGATCCTAGAGAAAGCCCTAGGTCCCCCGGACTTCCTTTCGACGGAATGGCCTCACATGCCTCAGACACCTCGAGAGGCACGCGAGCTCCTGCTTCAAAAATTTGAACGGAGCCTGACTCCTCTTGAACATTGTACAGGAATGCAGTATCCCTGTAGCTACTGGAACACGGGACCCTAGGTGCTCTCCGACTTCACCCTCAAGAAGCAGTTCCTTTTGCACACCTGCCTAAGCCTCGACCAGAGACTCCTGCTGAAAGTGCGTCCCTCGTATACTCTCGTATCATGGAGTCCTGACTTTCGTTAAACCTCTCACAGAGGTTCTGCTAGGGCCATCGCCTTAAGTTCCTTCTCCCGTAAAGTCGAGAATGCTAACCTCTAAGGTCCCGCCCGCAACTCGAGACAAAAACCATGAGACACTTTCCTCCCGAGCCAAGCGAGATGAGCCCCGACATCCTCTGCACTGTGCGAATGCAGAGCTAATTCCGTGAGCCCCCACCTGAAATCGTGTACCCAGGAGTCCTCGACTTGACTTGATTGGATTTCGAGTCGATACATTCAGCAAACACACTGTCACAAGTAGAGATGGACCCTGAGGTCTACACCAGCATCGCGAAGGAGCTCCACTTGGGGCCCCCCCACAGAATCAACTCACTGCGAGATCTATTAGGGCCTCGCTTCCGCCTGCATTGACTCTATCCAAGCCCATCCCCCGTTCCCCATCAAAACACGACCTGAGGCTTTTGACTCTCCCTTTAGGCAACTCCAGAGGTTCCCCGAGAACAACGGGCCAAGTCTACGAGGATACCAATATTCCGCAGAGCAACTCGAGGACTGCTTCGCTGTTACCCAAATTGCCTCACCGAGATGAGACAGCTGATTCCCTGGCTTCTAGACTCCTTGACGAGGTGCGAATAGGCCACCTTTCCACAATCCCCTCAAAGAGGACAGCGCTGCTCCTCTCAGCAATAGGTATGAAACGGATAGGGTACCCTGAGTATTGCTGCCGTCAATGGGCATATACCACCGATGGAAGCCCTGACTCGAAAGGAGGCCCGGCTTTTCCTTGCAGTGGCTTGGGGGAATACAGTCTAGTCTTTCATCCCCACACAAGCTAGAAGGGATGTCTGCAACACCTGTGGATGTCCCTAGAGATAGCCCTAGGGTCCCCGACTCTTTCGACGGAATGCTCACATGCCCTCTGAACACACTCGAGAGGCACGCAGGAGCTCACTGCTTCAAAATTTGACGGAGCCTGACGCCCTCCTTCTTGAACATTGACAGGAATCCCCAGACCACTCCCCCCCCCCCCCCCCTGTGGCCTACTGGAATCGGGACCCCCCAGCTGGAGTCTCCGCGACATCCACCTCGAGAAGACGTTCCTTTTGCCCCTGCCAAGCCTCGAAGAGAACTCCTGAGGTGTCCCTCGTAACTCGACAGGAGTCCTGACTTCGTTTGAAACCAACACGAGGGTTGAAGGGCCCATCCCCATCCGTAAGTCGAGAATGTTACCCCAGGTCCCCCGCCGCAACTCCCGAGAAAAACCATGAGACATATGTATGCCCCCTCCAAGCGAGATGAGGCCCGATTCCCCTGCACTGCATGCAGAGCAATTCCGTGAGCCCCCCTGAAAACATGTCAGGTAGCCTCGACTTGCTTGTGATGTGAGAAGTCGAGACAGCTCCGCAAAAACACTGTCCACAAGTAGAGAGGGACCCTGAGGTCACACCTTAGCATCGCGACCCCCCGGACACCTTGAGCTTCCATGGGCCCCAAATCAACTCGAGATGAGGCCCGCTTCCCCTGCATTGACTCCAGAGCCATCCCCCCCCTTCCCCCATCAAACACGACCTGAGGCTTGACTCCCCTTTAGGAACTCCAGATGGTTTCCCCGAGCACCAACGGGCCAAGTCTAGAGGAGGATTACCAAGTTCAGCACTGAGCAACTCGAGGACCGCTCCGTGTACCCCAAATTGCCTCGAGATGAGAGCTGATTCCCCCCCTGGCTTGACTCAAGACGTAGGCCACCTTTCCACAAGCCCCTCAAGAGGAGGCTTGCTCTCAGCAATAGGTATGAGGGCAGGGACCCTGAGATTGCTGCCTTTCAATGGGCATATACATCCGAGAAGCCCTGACCCCCACACGAAAGGGAGGCCGGCTTTCTCCTTGCAGTTTGGTCTTGAATACAGTCCTAGTCTTTCATCTCACAAAAGCTGAAGGGGGATGTCTGCCACCACCTGTGGAGTCCCCCTAGAGAAAGCCCTAGGTCCCCGACTCCTTTCGACGGAATGCCTCACATGCCTCTGACACCTCGAGAGGCACGCAGAGCTCACTGCTTCAAAATTTGACGGAGCCTGACACTCCTCTTGAACATTGACAGGAATCCCAGTATTCCCCTGTGGCTACTGGGAAAGGGACACCTGGGTCTCCCGACTCACCTCGAGAAGCGTTACCTTTTTGAGGCCCTGCCAAGCCTCGAAGAGACTCCTGAGGTGTCCCCTCGTAACCTCGACAGGAGTCCTGACATTCGTTGAAGGGCCAACACGAGGGTTGAAGGGCCATCCCCGTCCGTTAAGTTCGAGAAATGTACCCCAGGTCCACCGCTTTCGCAACTCGAGAACAAACCATGAGACTTCCCCCTGACCAAGCGATGATGAGGCCCGATTCCCGGACTGCACTGCAGTTGCAGAGCAAGTTCCGTGAGCCCCCTGAAACATGTCAGGAGCCTCGACTTGCTTGATGGGTGTCGAGGGGTCAGTCCGCAAAAACACACTGTCACAAGTAGCAGAGGGACCTGAGGTCACACCAGCATCGCGAAGGAGCTCCATGGGCCCCAAATCAACTCGAGATGAGGCCCGCTTCCCCTGCATTGACTCCAGAGCCATCCCCAGTTCCCCATCAAACACGACCTGAGGCTTGACTCCCTTTAGGCAACTCCAGAGGTTCCCCGAGAACAACGGGACCCAAGTCTAGAGGAGTACCAAGTTCAGCAGAGCAACTCGAGGACTGCTCCGTGTACCCCAAATTGCCTCAGAGATGAGAGCTGATTCCCTGGCTTAGACTCAAGACGTAGGCCACCTTTCCACAAGCCCCTCAAGAGGATGGCTTGTTCTCATCTCAGCAATAGGTATGAGGGACTGGGACCCTGAGATTGCTGCCTCAATGGGCATATACACCGAGAAGCCCTGACTCGAAAGGAGGCCGGCTTTCCTTGCAGTGGCTACTTGAATACAGTCTAGTCTTTCATACTCACAATATCTGAAGGGATGTCTGCACCACCTGTGGAGTCCCTAGAGAAGCCCTAGGTCCCCGACTCCTTTCGACGGAATGCCTCACATGCCTCTGACACCTCGAGAGGCACGCAGAGCGCTCACTGCTTCAAAATTTGACGGAGCCTGACTCCTCTTGAACATTGACAGGAATCCCAGTATCCCTGTGGCTACTGGAACAGGGACCCTGGGTCTCCCGACTCACCTCGAGAAGCGTTCCTTTTGCCCTGCCAAGCCTTCGAAGAGACTCCTGAGGTGTCCCTCGTAACTCGACAGGAGTCCTGACTTCGTTGAAAATAACCAACACGAGGGTTGAAGGGCCATCCCCGCACGCCGTAAGTCGAGAATGTACCCCAGGTCCCCGCCACGCAACTCGAGAAAAACCATGAGACTTCCCCCTCCCAAGCGAGATGAGGCCCGATTCCCCTGCACTGCATGCAGAGCAATTCCGTGAGCCCACCTGAAACATGTCAGGAGCCTCGACTTGCTTGATGCTGGTGTCGAGACAGTCCGCAAAAACACTGTCACAAGTAGAGAGGGACCCTGGAGGTCACACCAGCATCGCGAAGGAGCTCCATGGGCCCCAAATCAACTCGAGATGAGGCCCACGTCTTCCCCTGCATTGACTCCAGAGCCCATCCCCCGTTCCCCATCAAACACGACCTGAGGCTTGACTCCCTTTAGGCAAGCTCCAGAGGTTCCCCGAGAACAACGGGCCAAGTCTAGAGGAGTACCAAGTTTCAGCAGGAGCAACTCGAGGAACTAACGCCTCCGTGTACCCCAAATTGCCTCGAGATGAGCGCTACCCCAAATTGCTGATTCCCTGGCTTAGACTCAAGGACGTAGGCCACCTTTCCACAAGCCCCTCAAGAGGAGGCTTCTCTCAGCAATAGGTATGAGGGAGGGACCCTGAGATTGCATGCCTTCAATGGGCATATACACCGAGAAGCCCTGACTCGAAAGGAGGCCGGGCTTTCCTTGCAGTGGCTTGAATACAGTCTAGTCTTTCATCTCACAAGCTGAAGGGATGTCTGCACCACCTGTGGAGTCCCTAGAGAAAGCCCTAGGTCCCCGACTCCTTTCGACGGAATGCCTCACATGCCTCTGACACCTCGAGAGGCACGCAGAGCTCACTGCTTCAAAATTTGACGGAGCCTGACTCCTCTTGAACATTGACAGGAATCCCAGTATCCCTGTGGCTACAGGAAAGGGACCCTGGGTCTCCCGACTCACCTCGAGAAGCGTTCCTTTTGCCCTGCCAAGCCTCGAAGAGACTCCTGAGGTGTCCCTCGTAACTCGACAGGAGTCCTGACTTCGTTGAACCAACACGAGGGTTGAAGGGCCATCCCCGCCGTAAGTCGAGAATGTACCCCAGGTCCCCGCCGCAACTCGAGAAAAAACCATGAGGACTTCCCCCTCCAAGCGAGATGAGGCCCGATTCCCCTGCACTGCATGCAGAGCAATTCCGTGAGCCCCCTGAAACATGTCAGGAGCCTCGACTTGCTTGATGGATGTCGAGACAGTCCGCAAAAACACTGTCACACAAGTAGAGAGGGACCCTGAGTCACACCACAGCATCGCGAAGGAGCTCCATGGGCCCCAAATCAACTCGAGATGAGGCCCGCTTCCCCTGCATTGACTCCAGAGCCATCCCCCGTTCCCCATCAAACACGACCTGAGGCTTGACTCCCTTTAGGCAACTCCAGAGGTTCCCCGAGAACAACGGGCCAAGTCTAGAGGAGTACCAAGTTCAGCAGAGCAACTCGAGGACTGCTCCGTGTACCCCAAATTGCCTCGAGATGAGAGCTGATTCCCTGGCTTAGACTCAAGACGTAGGCCACCTTTCCACAAGCCCCTCAAGAGGAGGCTTCTCTCAGCAATAGGTATGAGGGAGGGACCCTGAGATTGCTGCCTCAATGGGCATATACACCCGAGAAGCCCTGACTTCGAAAGGAGGCCGGCTTTCCTTTTGCAGCAGTGGCTTGAATACAGTCTAGTCTTTCATCTCACAAGCTGAAGGGATGTCCTGCACCACCTGTGGAGTCCCTAGAGAAAGCCCTAGGTCCCCGACTTTCCTTTCGACGGAATGCCTCACATGCCTCTGACACCCTCGAGAGGCACGCAGAGCTCACTGCTTATCAAAATTTGACGGAGCCTGACTCCTCTTGAACATTGACAGGAATCCCAGTATCCCTGTGGCTACTGGAAAGGGGGACCCTGGGTCTCCCGACTCACACTCGAGAAGCGTTCCTTTTGCCCTGCCAAGCCTCGAAGAGACTCCTGAGTCTGATAGGTCCCTCGTAACTCGACAGGAGTCCTGACTTCGTTGAAACCAACACAGGGTTGAAGGGCCATCCCCGCCGTAAGTCGAGAATGTACCCCAGGTCCCCGCCCCGCCGAGCAACTCGAGAAAAACCATGAGACTTCCCCCTCCAAGCGAGATGAGGCCCGATTCCCCCCCTGCACTGCATGCAGAGCAATTCCGTGAGCCCCCTGAAACATGTCAGGAGCCTCGACTTGCTTGATGGATGTCGAGACAGTCCGCAAAAACACTGTCACAAGTAGAGAGGGACCCTGAGGTCACACCAGCATCGCGAAGGAGCTCCATGGGCCCCAAATCAAAACTCGAGATGAGGCCCCCCCAGGCCCCGCTTCCCCTGCATTGACTCCAGAGAGCCATCCCCCGTTCCCCATCAAACACACGACCTGAGGCTTGACTTCCCTTTAGGCAACTCCAGAGGTTCCCCGAGAACAACGGGCCAAGTCTAGAGGAGTACCAAGTTCAGCAGAGCAACTCGAGGACTACTGCTCCGTGTACCCCCAAATTGCCTCGAGATGAGAGCTGATTCCCTGGCTTAGACTCAAGACGTAGGCCACCCTTTCCACAAGCCCCTCAAGAGGAGGCTTCTCTCAGCAATAGGTATGAGGGAGGGACCCTGAGATTGCTTGCTGCCTGCCAATGGGCATATTGGCATATACACCGAGAAGCCCTGACTCGAAAGGAGGCCGGCTTTCCTTGCAGTGGCTTGAATACAGTCTACCCCTAGTCTTTCATCTCACAAGCTGAAGAAGGGATGTCTGCACCACCTGTGGAGTCCCTAGAGAAAGCCCTAGGTCCCCGACTTCCTTTCGACGGAATGATGCCTCACATGCCTCTGACACCCTCGAGAGGCACGCAGAAGCTCACTGCTTTTCAAAATTTGACGGAGCCTGACTCCCTCTTGAACATTGACAGGAATCCCAGTATCCCTGTGGCTACTGGAAAGGGGCCCTGGGTCTCCTCCGACTCACCTCGAGAAGCGTTCCTCCTTTGCCCTGCCAAGCCCTCGAAGAGTACTCCTGAGGTGTCCCTCGAACTCGACAGGAGTCCAGGACTTCGTTGAACCAACACGAGGGTTTTTTGAAGGGGGCCATCCCGCTGCCGTAAGTCGAGAATGTACCCCAGGTCCCCTTCCCCGCAAAAACTCGAGCCAAAAAAGAAAAACCATGAGGACTTCTTTTCCCCCTCCAAGCGAGATGAGGCCCGATTCCCCTGCAACTGCAATGCAGAGCAATTCCTGTGAGCCCCCTGAACAATGTCAGGAGCCTCGACTTGCTTGATGGAAAAGGATGTCGAATGACAAGTCCCCACGCAAAAACACTGTCACAAGCGCTCCCCCCCGAGAGGGAACCTCCTGAGGTCACACAATACATCGCGAAGGAGAAGCTCTCCATGGGCCCCAAAATTCAACTCGAAGATCTGAGGGCCCGTCCCGAATTCCCTGCATAGAGAATCTCAGAGCCCAATCCCCACTCGTTCTCCTCATCAAACACGATCCTTATTAGGCTTGACTCTTCCCTTTAAGTCAACTCCAGAGGTTAACGCGTGAACTAACATGGCCACCGTCTCGGAGGTGTACCAAGTCATAGCCACAGCAACACTCGAGGATACCACTTGTATCGCTTCCGTGTCCGCGAAACTTAACCCCAGAATTGCCTCGATATGAGCAGCTGATTCCCTCTGGCTTCATGACTCAAGCTCACGAAAGAGCTCATCCCATTTTCCGCTCTAGCCCCTTCAACGACGAGCTTTGGGTGTCTCATCGCTGAACATAGGTATTGAGGTGAGGACCCTGAGATTCGTCAGCCCAGGGTCCAAAGGGCATAAACACCTGAGAGAAGCCTGACTCAAAGGAGGAAGGAGGGGCGCCCCCGGGGCTTTCCCTTGCAGTGGCTTGATATACAGTCTATACTTTCATCCTCACACATATACCACTAGCTTAGAGGGGATGTCTGCACCACCTGTGGAGTCCCAGAGAAAGTCCCAAGAGGTCCCCGCCTGCTATCTCCTTCGACCACAAATGCCATCACATGCCTCTGACACCTCGAGAGGCACGCAGAGCTCACTGCTTCAAAATTTGACGGAGCCTGACTCCTCTTGAACATTGACAGGAATCCCAGTATCCCTGTGGCTACTGGAAAGGGACCCTGGGTCTCCCGACTCACCTCGAGAAGCGTTCCTTTTGCCCTGCCAAGCCTCGAAGAGACTCCTGAGGTGTCCCTCGTAACTCGACAGGAGTCCTGACTTCGTTGAACCAACACGAGGGTTGAAGGGCCATCCCCGCCGTAAGTCGAGAATGTACCCCAGGTCCCCGCCGCAACTCGAGAAAAACCATGAGACTTCCCCCTCCAAGCGAGATGAGGCCCGATTCCCCTGCACTGCATGCAGAGCAATTCCGTGAGCCCCCTGAAACATGTCAGGAGCCTCGACTTGCTTGATGGATGTCGAGACAGTCCGCAAAAAACACTGTCACAAGTAGAGAGGGACCCTGAGGTCACACCAGCATCGCGAAGGAGCTCCATGGGCCCCAAATCAACTCGAGATGAGGCCCGCTTCCCCTGCATTGACTCCAGAGCCATCCCCCGTTCCCCATCAAACACGACCTGAGGCTTGACTCCCTTTAGGCAACTCCAGAGGTTCCCCGAGAACAACGGGCCAAGTCTAGAGAGGAGTACCAAGTTCAGCAGAGCAACTCGAGGACTGCTCCGTGTACCCCAAATTGCCTCGAGATGAGAGCTGATTCCCTGGCTTAGACTCAAGACGTAGGCCACCTTTCCACAAGCCCCTCAAGAGGAGGCTTCTCTCAGCAATAGGTATGAGGGAGGGACCCTGAGATTGCTGCCTCAATGGGCATATACACCGAGAAGCCCTGACTCGAAAGGAGGCCGGGTTTCCTTGCAGTGGCTTGAATACAGTCTAGTCTTTCATCTCACAAGCTGAAGGGATGTCTGCACCACCTGTGGAGTCCCTAGAGAAAGCCCTAGGTCCCCGACTCCTTTCGACGGAATGCCTCACATGCCTCTGACACCTCGAGAGGCACGCAGAGCTCACTGCTTCAAAATTTGACGGAGCCTGACTCCTCTTGAACATTGACAGGAATCCCAGTATCCCTGTGGCTACTGGAAAGGGACCCTGGGTCTCCCGACTCACCTCGAGAAGCGTTCCTTTTGCCCTGCCAAGCCTCGAAGAGACTCCTGAGGTGTCCCTCGTAACTCGACAGGAGTCCTGACTTCGTTGAACCAACACGAGGGTTGAAGGGCCATCCCCGCCGTAAGTCGAGAATGTACCCCAGGTCCCCGCCGCAACTCGAGAAAAACCATGAGACTTCCCCCTCCAAGCGAGATGAGGCCCGATTCCCCTGCACTGCATGCAGAGCAATTCCGTGAGCCCCCTGAAACATGTCAGGAGCCTCGACTTGCTTGATGGATGTCGAGACAGTCCGCAAAAACACTGTCACAAGTAGAGAGGGACCCTGAGGTCACACCAGCATCGCGAAGGAGCTCCATGGGCCCCAAATCAACTCGAGATGAGGCCCGCTTCCCCTGCATTGACTCCAGAGCCATCCCCCGTTCCCCATCAAACACGACCTGAGGCTTGACTCCCTTTAGGCAACTCCAGAGGTTCCCCGAGAACAACGGGCCAAGTCTAGAGGAGTACCAAGTTCAGCAGAGCAACTCGAGGACTGCTCCGTGTACCCCAAATTGCCTCGAGATGAGAGCTGATTCCCTGGCTTAGACTCAAGACGTAGGCCACCTTTCCACAAGCCCCTCAAGAGGAGGCTTCTCTCAGCAATAGGTATGAGGGAGGGACCCTGAGATTGCTGCCTCAATGGGCATATACACCGAGAAGCCCTGACTCGAAAGGAGGCCGGCTTTCCTTGCAGTGGCTTGAATACAGTCTAGTCTTTCATCTCACAAGCTGAAGGGATGTCTGCACCACCTGTGGAGTCCCTAGAGAAAGCCCTAGGTCCCCGACTCCTTTCGACGGAATGCCTCACATGCCTCTGACACCTCGAGAGGCACGCAGAGCTCACTGCTTCAAAATTTGACGGAGCCTGACTCCTCTTGAACATTGACAGGAATCCCAGTATCCCTGTGGCTACTGGAAAGGGACCCTGGGTCTCCCGACTCACCTCGAGAAGCGTTCCTTTTGCCCTGCCAAGCCTCGAAGAGACTCCTGAGGTGTCCTCTCGTAACTCGACAGGAGTCCTGACTTCGTTGAACCAACACGAGGGTTGAAGGGCCATCCCCGCCGTAAGTCGAGAATGTACCCCAGGTCCCCGCCGCAACTCGAGAAAAACCATGAGACTTCCCCCTCCAAGCGAGATGAGGCCCGATTCCCCTGCACTGCATGCAGAGCAATTCCGTGAGCCCCCTGAAACATGTCAGGAGCCTCGACTTGCTTGATGGATGTCGAGACAGTCCGCAAAAACACTGTCACAAGTAGAGAGGGACCCTGAGGTCACACCAGCATCGCGAAGGAGCTCCATGGGCCCCAAATCAACTCGAGATGAGGCCCGCTTCCCCTGCATTGACTCCAGAGCCATCCCCCGTTCCCCATCAAACACGACCTGAGGCTTGACTCCCTTTAGGCAACTCCAGAGGTTCCCCGAGAACAACGGGCCAAGTCTAGAGGAGTACCAAGTTCAGCAGAGCAACTCGAGGACTGCTCCGTGTACCCCAAATTGCCTCGAGATGAGAGCTGATTCCCTGGCTTAGACTCAAGACGTAGGCCACCTTTCCACAAGCCCCTCAAGAGGAGGCTTCTCTCAGCAATAGGTATGAGGGAGGGACCCTGAGATTGCTGCCTCAATGGGCATATACACCGAGAAGCCCTGACTCGAAAGGAGGCCGGGTTTCCTTGCAGTGGCTTGAATACAGTCTAGTCTTTCATCTCACAAGCTGAAGGGATGTCTGCACCACCTGTGGAGTCCCTAGAGAAAGCCCTAGGTCCCCGACTCCTTTCGACGGAATGCCTCACATGCCTCTGACACCTCGAGAGGCACGCAGAGCTCACTGCTTCAAAATTTGACGGAGCCTGACTCCTCTTGAACATTGACAGGAATCCCAGTATCCCTGTGGCTACTGGAAAGGGACCCTGGGTCTCCCTACTGACCTCGAGAAGCGTTCCTTTTGCCCTGCCAAGCCTCGAAGAGACTCCTGAGGTGTCCCTCGTAACTCGACAGGAGTCCTGACTTCGTTGAACCAACACGAGGGTTGAAGGGCCATCCCCGCCGTAAGTCGAGAATGTACCCCAGGTCCCCGCCGCAACTCGAGAAAAACCATGAGACTTCCCCCTCCAAGCGAGATGAGGCCCGATTCCCCTGCACTGCATGCAGAGCAATTCCGTGAGCCCCCTGAAACATGTCAGGAGCCTCGACTTGCTTGATGGATGTCGAGACAGTCCGCAAAAACACTGTCACAAGTAGAGAGGGACCCTGAGGTCACACCAGCATCGCGAAGGAGCTCCATGGGCCCCAAATCAACTCGAGATGAGGCCCGCTTCCCCTGCATTGACTCCAGAGCCATCCCCCGTTCCCCATCAAACACGACCTGAGGCTTGACTCCCTTTAGGCAACTCCAGAGGTTCCCCGAGAACAACGGGCCAAGTCTAGAGGAGTACCAAGTTCAGCAGAGCAACTCGAGGACTGCTCCGTGTACCCCAAATTGCCTCGAGATGAGAGCTGATTCCCTGGCTTAGACTCAAGACGTAGGCCACCTTTCCACAAGCCCCTCAAGAGGAGGCTTCTCTCAGCAATAGGTATGAGGGAGGGACCCTGAGATTGCTGCCTCAATGGGCATATACACCGAGAAGCCCTGACTCGAAAGGAGGCCGGCTTTCCTTGCAGTGGCTTGAATACAGTCTAGTCTTTCATCTCACAAGCTGAAGGGATGTCTGCACCACCTGTGGAGTCCCTAGAGAAAGCCCTAGGTCCCCGACTCCTTTCGACGGAATGCCTCACATGCCTCTGACACCTCGAGAGGCACGCAGAGCTCACTGCTTCAAAATTTGACGGAGCCTGACTCCTCTTGAACATTGACAGGAATCCCAGTATCCCTGTGGCTACTGGAAAGGGACCCTGGGTCTCCCGACTCACCTCGAGAAGCGTTCCTTTTGCCCTGCCAAGCCTCGAAGAGACTCCTGAGGTGTCCCTCGTAACTCGACAGGAGTCCTGACTTCGTTGAACCAACACGAGGGTTGAAGGGCCATCCCCGCCGTAAGTCGAGAATGTACCCCAGGTCCCCGCCGCAACTCGAGAAAAACCATGAGACTTCCCCCTCCAAGCGAGATGAGGCCCGATTCCCCTGCACTGCATGCAGAGCAATTCCGTGAGCCCCCTGAAACATGTCAGGAGCCTCGACTTGCTTGATGGATGTCGAGACAGTCCGCAAAAACACTGTCACAAGTAGAGAGGGACCCTGAGGTCACACCAGCATCGCGAAGGAGCTCCATGGGCCCCAAATCAACTCGAGATGAGGCCCGCTTCCCCTGCATTGACTCCAGAGCCATCCCCCGTTCCCCATCAAACACGACCTGAGGCTTGACTCCCTTTAGGCAACTCCAGAGGTTCCCCGAGAACAACGGGCCAAGTCTAGAGGAGTACCAAGTTCAGCAGAGCAACTCGAGGACTGCTCCGTGTACCCCAAATTGCCTCGAGATGAGAGCTGATTCCCTGGCTTAGACTCAAGACGTAGGCCACCTTTCCACAAGCCCCTCAAGAGGAGGCTTCTCTCAGCAATAGGTATGAGGGAGGGACCCTGAGATTGCTGCCTCAATGGGCATATACACCGAGAAGCCCTGACTCGAAAGGAGGCCGGCTTCCTTGCAGTGGCTTGAATACAGTCTAGTCTTTCATCTCACAAGCTGAAGGGATGTCTGCACCACCTGTGGAGTCCCTAGAGAAAGCCCTAGGTCCCCGACTCCTTTCGACGGAATGCCTCACATGCCTCTGACACCTCGAGAGGCACGCAGAGCTCACTGCTTCAAAATTTGACGGAGCCTGACTCCTCTTGAACATTGACAGGAATCCCAGTATCCCTGTGGCTACTGGAAAGGGACCCTGGGTCTCCCGACTCACCTCGAGAAGCGTTCCTTTTGCCCTGCCAAGCCTCGAAGAGACTCCTGAGGTGTCCCTCGTAACTCGACAGGAGTCCTGACTTCGTTGAACAAACACGAGGGTTGAAGGGCCATCCCCGCCGTAAGTCGAGAATGTACCCCAGGTCCCCGCCGCAACTCGAGAAAAACCATGAGACTTCCCCCTCCAAGCGAGATGAGGCCCGATTCCCCTGCACTGCATGCAGAGCAATTCCGTGAGCCCCCTGAAACATGTCAGGAGCCTCGACTTGCTTGATGGATGTCGAGACAGTCCGCAAAAACACTGTCACAAGTAGAGAGGGACCCTGAGGTCACACCAGCATCGCGAAGGAGCTCCATGGGCCCCAAATCAACTCGAGATGAGGCCCGCTTCCCCTGCATTGACTCCAGAGCCATCCCCCGTTCCCCATCAAACACGACCTGAGGCTTGACTCCCTTTAGGCAACTCCAGAGGTTCCCCGAGAACAACGGCCAAGTCTAGAGGAGTACCAAGTTCAGCAGAGCAACTCGAGGACTGCTCCGTGTACCCCAAATTGCCTCGAGATGAGAGCTGATTCCCTGGCTTAGACTCAAGACGTAGGCCACCTTTCCACAAGCCCCTCAAGAGGAGGCTTCTCTCAGCAATAGGTATGAGGGAGGGACCCTGAGATTGCTGCCTCAATGGGCATATACACCGAGAAGCCCTGACTCGAAAGGAGGCCGGCTTTCCTTGCAGTGGCTTGAATACAGTCTAGTCTTTCATCTCACAAGCTGAAGGGATGTCTGCACCACCTGTGGAGTCCCTAGAGAAAGCCCTAGGTCCCCGACTCCTTTCGACGGAATGCCTCACATGCCTCTGACACCTCGAGAGGCACGCAGAGCTCACTGCTTCAAAATTTGACGGAGCCTGACTCCTCTTGAACATTGACAGGAATCCCAGTATCCCTGTGGCTACTGGAAAGGGGACCCTGGGTCTCCCGACTCACCTCGAGAAGCGTTCCTTTTTGCCCTGCCAAGCCTCGAAGAGACTCCTGAGGTGTCCCTCGTAACTCGACAGGAGTCCTGACTTCGTTGAACCAACACGAGGGTTGAAGGGCCATCCCCGCCGTAAGTCGAGAATGTACCCCAGGTCCCCGCCGCAACTCGAGAAAAACCATGAGACTTCCCCCTCCAAGCGAGATGAGGCCCGATTCCCCTGCACTGCATGCAGAGCAATTCCGTGAGCCCCCTGAAACATGTCAGGAGCCTCGACTTGCTTGATGGATGTCGAGACAGTCCGCAAAAACACTGTCACAAGTAGAGAGGGACCCTGAGGTCACACCAGCATCGCGAAGGAGCTCCATGGGCCCCAAATCAACTCGAGATGAGGCCCGCTTCCCCTGCATTGACTCCAGAGCCATCCCCCGTTCCCCATCAAACACGACCTGAGGCTTGACTCCCTTAGGCAACTCCAGAGGTTCCCCGAGAACAACGGGCCAAGTCTAGAGGAGTACCAAGTTCAGCAGAGCAACTCGAGGACTGCTCCGTGTACCCCAAATTGCCTCGAGATGAGAGCTGATTCCCTGGCTTAGACTCAAGACGTAGGCCACCTTTCCACAAGCCCCTCAAGAGGAGGCTTCTCTCAGCAATAGGTATGAGGGAGGGACCCTGAGATTGCTGCCTCAATGGGCATATACACCGAGAAGCCCTGACTCGAAAGGAGGCCGGCTTTCCTTGCAGTGGCTTGAATACAGTCTAGTCTTTCATCTCACAAGCTGAAGGGATGTCTGCACCACCTGTGGAGTCCCTAGAGAAAGCCCTAGGTCCCCGACTCCTTTCGACGGAATGCCTCACATGCCTCTGACACCTCGAGAGGCACGCAGAGCTCACTGCTTCAAAATTTGACGGAGCCTGACTCCTCTTGAACATTGACAGGAATCCCAGTATCCCTGTGGCTACTGGAAAGGGACCCTGGGTCTCCCGACTCACCTCGAGAAGCGCGTTCCTTTTGCCCTGCCAAGCCTCGAAGAGACTCCTGATGGGGTCCCTCGTAAAACTCGACAGGACTTCTGAAATCGTTGAACAAACACGGTGGGTTGAAGGGCCTATCCCCGCCGTAAGTCGAGAATGTACGCCCAGGTCCCATGCCACCCACATCTCGAGTGAAAGGGGGAAAAACAATGAGACATTCCCCATCAAAGCGTGGATGAGGCACCGCCCGAATTCCCTTGCACTGCGTAGACAGAACAATACCGCGTGAGGCCCCTCCTGATACATGTCAGGAGACCTGCTCGCATCTTGCTTGTTGGATGTTCGCGAGACAGTGCCGCTACAAAAAACACTATGTTCACAAGTACGAGAGAAGCGAGGGACCCTGGAGGGGTCCACACTTCCAGCCATTGCGGAAGGTGATCCTTGGGCCCCAACCCAAACTCTCATTCGGAGTACGATGAGGCCCCCGGCCGCTTCCCCCCCCCGGCCCGCCCCGCCTCCGACCGCCCCCCCGCCCCCCGCCGCTTCCCCTGCATTGACTCCAGAAGCACTTCCCCTGGTTTTAACCATCAAAACACGACCTGTGGCTTTTGACTCCCTTTAGGAAACTCCAGAGGATTCCCGCGTTTGATGTGGATTGAGAACAACGGGCCAAGTCTAGAGGAGAGGTAACCAAAGGTTCAGCAGAGCAACTTGATGGGACTGCCTCCGAAGTACCCCCTAAAACTGCCTCGAGTTGAGAGACATGATTCCCTGGCAATTAGACCTCAAGGACGTAGGCACTACTCTTTTTAATACTAAGCCCCCTCAAGTGGGAGGCGTGCTCTTCTCTGCTAAATTGGTAAGAAAGGAGTGGCACCTGAGTATTGCCTGCTCAATGAGACCTATATACAACCGAGAAGCTCCAGACCGAAAGGATTGGCCAGGTATCTTGCATTGGATATTTGAATACAGTCTGTCCTGTCATCTCACCTCAGTTGAAGGGATATCTGCGCCCTACATGCTGGAGTCCTAGATGAAAGCCTCGCCCGAGTAGGTCCCGAACTCTTTCGACGGAAAATGTACTCACATGCCATATCTGGCACCTCGTAGTAGACTCGGCCTCGTGAGGCACCGCAGAGCTCACGGTTTCAAAAATTCTATCGGTGACTGACTACTTACCTGTACATTGTCAGAGGATAGACCAGAATTCCTCGTGGTGGGCTATCTGCAGCGATCAGAGGTCCTGGGTCTCACCGACTCACTCGAGAAGCGTCCCTTTTGCCCTGCCAAGCCTCGAAGAGACTCCTGAGGTGTCCCTCGTAACTCGACAGGAGTCCTGACTTCGTTGAACCAACACGAGGGTTGAAGGGCCATCCCCGCCGTAAGTCGAGAATGTACCCCAGGTCCCCGCCGCAACTCGAGAAAAACCATGAGACTTCCCCCTCCAAGCGAGATGAGGCCCGATTCCCCTGCACTGCATGCAGAGCAATTGTGTGAGCCCCCTGAAACATGTCAGGAGCCTCGACTTGCTTGATGGATGTCGAGACAGTCCGCAAAAACACTGTCACAAGTAGAGAGGGACCCTGAGGTCACACCAGCATCGCGAAGGAGCTCCATGGGCCCCAAATCAACTCGAGATGAGGCCCGCTTCCCCTGCATTGACTCCAGAGCCATCCCCCGTTCCCCATCAAACACGACCTGAGGCTTGACTCCCTTTAGGCAACTCCAGAGGTTCCCCGAGAACAACGGGCCAAGTCTAGAGGAGTACCAAGTTCAGCAGAGCAACTCGAGGACTGCTCCGTGTACCCCAAATTGCCTCGAGATGAGAGCTGATTCCCTGGCTTAGACTCAAGACGTAGGCCACCTTTCCACAAGCCCCTCAAGAGGAGGCTTCTCTCAGCAATAGGTATGAGGGAGGGACCCTGAGATTGCTGCCTCAATGGGCATATACACCGAGAAGCCCTGACTCGAAAGGAGGCCGGTTTCCTTGCAGTGGCTTGAATACAGTCTAGTCTTTCATCTCACAAGGTGAAGGGATGTCTGCACCACCTGTGGAGTCCCTAGAGAAGCCCTAGGTCCCCGACTCCTTTCGACGGAATGCCTCACATGCCTCTGACACCTCGAGAGGCACGCAGAGCTCACTGCTTCAAAATTTGACGGAGCCTGACTCCTCTTGAACATTGACAGGAATCCCAGTATCCCTGTGGCTACTGGAAAGGGACCCTGGGTCTCCCGACTCACCTCGAGAAGCGTTCCTTTTGCCCTGCCAAGCCTCGAAGAGACTCCTGAGGTGTCCCTCGTAACTCGACAGGAGTCCTGACTTCGTTGAACAAACACGAGGGTTGAAGGGCCATCCCCGCCGTAAGTCGAGAATGTACCCCAGGTCCCCGCCGCAACTCGAGAAAAACCATGAGACTTCCCCCTCCAAGCGAGATGAGGCCCGATTCCCCTGCACTGCATGCAGAGCAATTCCGTGAGCCCCCTGAAACATGTCAGGAGCCTCGACTTGCTTGATGGATGTCGAGACAGTCCGCAAAAACACTGTCACAAGTAGAGAGGGACCCTGAGGTCACACCAGCATCGCGAAGGAGCTCCATGGGCCCCAAATCAACTCGAGATGAGGCCCGCTTCCCCTGCATTGACTCCAGAGCCATCCCCCGTTCCCCATCAAACACGACCTGAGGCTTGACTCCCTTTAGGCAACTCCAGAGGTTCCCCGAGAACAACGGGCCAAGTCTAGAGGAGTACCAAGTTCAGCAGAGCAACTCGAGGACTGCTCCGTGTACCCCAAATTGCCTCGAGATGAGAGCTGATTCCCTGGCTTAGACTCAAGACGTAGGCCACCTTTCCACAAGCCCCTCAAGAGGAGGCTTCTCTCTCAGCAATAGGTATGAGGGAGGGACCCTGAGATTGCTGCCTCAATGGGCATATACACCGAGAAGCCCTGACTCGAAGGGAGGCCGGCTTTCCTTGCAGTGGCTTGAATACAGTCTAGTCTTTCATCTCACAAGCTGAAGGGATGTCTGCACCACCTGTGAGTCCCTAGAGAAAGCCCTAGGTCCCCGACTCCTTTCGACGGAATGCCTCACATGCCTCTGACACCTCGAGAGGCACGCAGAGCACTGCTTCAAAATTTGACGGAGCCTGACTCCTCTTGAACATTGACAGGAATCCCAGTATCCCTGTGGCTACTGGAAAGGGACCCTGGGTCTCCCGACTCACCTCGAGAAGCGTCCCTTTTGCCCTGCCAAGCCTCGAAGAGACTCCTGAGGTGTCCCTCGTAACTCGACAGGAGTCCTGACTTCGTTGAACAAACACGAGGGTTGAAGGGCCATCCCCGCCGTAAGTCGAGAATGTACCCCAGGTCCCCGCCGCAACTCGAGAAAAACCATGAGACTTCCCCCTCCAAGCGAGATGAGGCCCGATTCCCCTGCACTGCATGCAGAGCAATTCCGTGAGCCCCCTGAAACATGTCAGGAGCCTCGACTTGCTTGATGGATGTCGAGACAGTCCGCAAAAACACTGTCACAAGTAGAGAGGGACCCTGAGGTCACACCAGCATCGCGAAGGAGCTCCATGGGCCCCAAATCAACTCGAGATGAGGCCCGCTTCCCCTGCATTGACTCCAGAGCCATCCCCCGTTCCCCATCAAACACGACCTGAGGCTTGACTCCCTTTAGGCAACTCCAGAGGTTCCCCGAGAACAACGGGCCAAGTCTAGAGGAGTACCAAGTTCAGCAGAGCAACTCGAGGACTGCTCCGTGTACCCCAAATTGCCTCGAGATGAGAGCTGATTCCCTGGCTTAGACTCAAGACGTAGGCCACCTTTCCACAAGCCCCTCAAGAGGAGGCTTCTCTCAGCAATAGGTATGAGGGAGGGACCCTGAGATTGCTGCCTCAATGGGCATATACACCGAGAAGCCCTGACTCGAAAGGAGGCCGGGTTTCCTTGCAGTGGCTTGAATACAGTCTAGTCTTTCATCTCACAAGGTGAAGGGATGTCTGCACCACCTGTGGAGTCCCTAGAGAAAGCCCTAGGTCCCCGACTCCTTTCGACGGAATGCCTCACATGCCTCTGACACCTCGAGAGGCACGCAGAGCTCACTGCTTCAAAATTTGACGGAGCCTGACTCCTCTTGAACATTGACAGGAATCCCAGTATCCCTGTGGCTACTGGAAAGGGACCCTGGGTCTCCCGACTCACCTCGAGAAGCGTCCCTTTTGCCCTGCCAAGCCTCGAAGAGACTCCTGAGGTGTCCCTCGTAACTCGACAGGAGTCCTGACTTCGTTGAACAAACACGAGGGTTGAAGGGCCATCCCCGCCGTAAGTCGAGAATGTACCCCAGGTCCCCGCCGCAACTCGAGAAAAACCATGAGACTTCCCCCTCCAAGCGAGATGAGGCCCGATTCCCCTGCACTGCATGCAGAGCAATTCCGTGAGCCCCCTGAAACATGTCAGGAGCCTCGACTTGCTTGATGGATGTCGAGACAGTCCGCAAAAACACTGTCACAAGTAGAGAGGGACCCTGAGGTCACACCAGCATCGCGAAGGAGCTCCATGGGCCCCAAATCAACTCGAGATGAGGCCCGCTTCCCCTGCATTGACTCCAGAGCCATCCCCCGTTCCCATCAAACACGACCTGAGGCTTGACTCCCTTTAGGCAACTCCAGAGGTTCCCCGAGAACAACGGGCCAAGTCTAGAGGAGTACCAAGTTCAGCAGAGCAACTCGAGGACTGCTCCGTGTACCCCAAATTGCCTCGAGATGAGAGCTGATTCCCTGGCTTAGACTCAAGACGTAGGCCACCTTTCCACAAGCCCCTCAAGAGGAGGCTTCTCTCAGCAATAGGTATGAGGGAGGGACCCTGAGATTGCTGCCTCAATGGGCATATACACCGAGAAGCCCTGACTCGAAAGGAGGCCGGTTTCCTTGCAGTGGCTTGAATACAGTCTAGTCTTTCATCTCACAAGGTGAAGGGATGTCTGCACCACCTGTGGAGTCCCTAGAGAAAGCCCTAGGTCCCCGACTCCTTTCGACGGAATGCCTCACATGCCTCTGACACCTCGAGAGGCACGCAGAGCTCACTGCTTCAAAATTTGACGGAGCCTGACTCCTCTTGAACATTGACAGGAATCCCAGTATCCCTGTGGCTACTGGAAAGGGACCCTGGGTCTCCCGACTCACCTCGAGAAGCGTCCCTTTTGCCCTGCCAAGCCTCGAAGAGACTCCTGAGGTGTCCCTCGTAACTCGACAGGAGTCCTGACTTCGTTGAACAAACACGAGGGTTGAAGGGCCATCCCCGCCGTAAGTCGAGAATGTACCCCAGGTCCCCGCCGCAACTCGAGAAAAACCATGAGACTTCCCCCTCCAAGCGAGATGAGGCCCGATTCCCCTGCACTGCATGCAGAGCAATTCCGTGAGCCCCCTGAAACATGTCAGGAGCCTCGACTTGCTTGATGGATGTCGAGACAGTCCGCAAAAACACTGTCACAAGTAGAGAGGGACCCTGAGGTCACACCAGCATCGCGAAGGAGCTCCATGGGCCCCAAATCAACTCGAGATGAGGCCCGCTTCCCCTGCATTGACTCCAGAGCCATCCCCCGTTCCCCATCAAACACGACCTGAGGCTTGACTCCCTTTAGGCAACTCCAGAGGTTCCCCGAGAACAACGGGCCAAGTCTAGAGGAGTACCAAGTTCAGCAGAGCAACTCGAGGACTGCTCCGTGTACCCCAAATTGCCTCGAGATGAGAGCTGATTCCCTGGCCTTAGACTCCAAGACGTAGCCACCTTTCCACTCATAAGCCAACAGAGGTAGGCTTCTTCTTCATCAATAGGATATGTGAGAGGGACGCTTGAGTATTGCTGCCTAAACTGGGTCATATTACACGAAGAAGTCGCTGAACTTGAGAGGAGGACGGAGTTACCTTGCATGTCTGGCTATGAAATAACTGTCTTCTTCCTAATGATCTTCGACTAAGCAGAAGGGTTATCTGCAACCGCCTAATGTAGTTGTTTGTGTGCCCTCTAGCGTATACGCCATGAGGACTCAACGTCATTCTCCTTTTCGAACGGGAAATGCCTCACATGCAATCTGTGGACAACACCTCGGAAGAGCCACGCAGAGAGCGCTCTACTAGCCTGTCCAAAAATTTGACGGAGACGGACATCATCTTGAAACATTGAGCATGGAGTCCACAGTATCACCTGATTTTGGCTTACCTGGGATAGGGACACCCTGTGATGCTCCACCGAACTGTCAAACTCGTAGTAATGTCGTTTCACCTTGTTGCTCAGGCAAGCCTCTCGAAGGAGAACTCTGAGGTGCTTCCCCATCACTAAATCGACAGGAAGTCATCGCACCTTCGTAGAACACGCCATAACTAATCGTGGTTGTTTGACAAGGTCCATCGCGCCGCCAGCTTTAAGTGCGAGAAAAGTTAACCCTAGGGGTCCCTCGGCCTTACATCAACTCTTCGAGGAGAAAAATTCCATGGAGAACAGCTGTCTGACCTCAAAGGCGAAGATGAAGCCCGATTCCCCTGCAACTGCATGCCAGAGCAATTTCCGTGAGCCCCTCTGAAAAAACATTGTCAGGAGCCACGACTTGCATTGATTGGATGGCCCGAGACAGTCCGCAAAAACACTGTCAACAAGTAGTAGTAGGGACCCTGAGAGTCACACCAGCAATCGCTGGCAAGAAGGAGCTCCATGGGCTCCCAGAATCAACTCTCGAGATGAGGCCCGCTTTCCCCTGCATTGACTCTCAGACGCCATCCCCCGCTTCCCCATCAAAAACCACGACCTGAGGCTTGGAGATCCCTTTAGGCAACTCCAGAGGTTCCTCCTTGAGAACAACGGGCCAAGTCTAGAGGAGTACTCCAAGTTCAGCAGAGCAACCGAGGGGACTGCTCCGTGTACCCCAAATTGCCTCGAAGATGAGAGCTGATTCCCTGGGCTTTCTTCGACTCAAGACGTAGGCCAGCCTTTCCACAAGCCCCTCAAGAGGAGGCTTCTCTCAGCAATAGGTATGAGGGGAGGGACCCTGAGATTGCTGCCCCTCAAACTGGGCATATACACCGAGAAGCCCATGACTCGAAAGGAGGCCGGCTTTTCCTTGCAGTGGCTTGAATACAGTCTAGTCTTTCATCTCACAAGCTGAAGGGATGTCTCTGCACCACCTGTGGAGTCCTCCCTAGAGGAAAGCCCTAGGTCCCCGACTCCTTTCGACGGAATGCCTTGCACATGCCTCTGACAACTACTCGAGAGAGCACATGCAGAGCTCACTGCTTCAAAATTTGACGCGAGCCTGACTCCTCTTGAACATTGACAGGAATCACCAGTATCCCTGTGGCTACTGGAAAGGGACCCGTGGGTCTCCGCGACTCACCTCGAGAAGCGTTTCCTTTTGCCCTGCCAAGCCTCGAAGAGGACTCCTGAGGTGTCCCTTCGTAAACTCGACAGGAGTCACATGACTTCGTTGAACCAAACACGAGGGTTGAAGGGCCATCCCCGCCGTAAGTCGAGAATGTACCCCAGGTCCCCGCCGCAACTCGAGAAAAACCATGAGACTTTTCCCCTCTCAAGCGAGATGAGGCCCGATTCCCCTGTCACTGCATGCAGAGCAATTCCGTGAGCCCCCTGAAACATGTCAGGAGCCTCGACTTGCTTGATGGAATGTCGAGACAGTCCGCAAAAACACTGTCTCCACAAGTAGAGAGGGACCCCTGAGGTCACACCAGATCGCGAAGGAGCTCCATGGGCCCCAAAATCAACTCGAGATGAGGCCCGCTTCACATCTCTGCATTGACTCCAGAGCCATCCCCAGTTCCCCATCAAAATCACGACCTGAGGCTTGACTCCCTTTTAAATGGCAACTCCAGAGGTTCCCCGAGAACACAACGGGCCAAGTCTAGAGGAGTACCAAGTTCAGCAGAGCAACTCGAGGACTTGCTCCGTGTACCCCAAGCATTGCCTCGAGATGAGAGCAGGATTCCCTGGCTTAGACTCAAGACGTAGGCCACCTTTCCACAAGCCCCTCAAGAGGAGGCTTCTCTCAGCAATAGGTATGAGGGAGGGACCCCTGAGATTGCTGCCTCAATGGGCATATACACCGAGAAGCCCTGACTCGAAAGGAGGCCGGCTTTCCCTTGCAGTGGCTTGAATACAGTCTAGTCTTTCATCTCACAAAGCTTACTGAAGGGATGTCATGCACCACCTGTGGAGTCCCTAGAGAAAGCCCTAGGCCCCAGACTCCTTTCGACGGAATGCCTCACATGCCTCTGACACCTCGAGAGGCACGCAGAGCTCACTGCTTCAAAATTTGACGGAGCCTGACTCCTCTTGAACATTGACAGGAATCCCAGTTATCCCTGTGGCTAACTGGAAAGGGACCCTGGGGTCTCCCGACTCACCTCGAGAAGCGTTCCTTTTGCCCTGCCAAGCCTCGAAGAGACTCCTGAGGTGTCCCTCGTAACTCGACAGGAGTCCTGACTTCGTTGAATCAACACGAGGGTTGAAGGGCCATCCCCGCCGTAAGTCGAGAATGTACCCCAGGTCCCCGCCGCAACTCGAGAAAAACCATGAGACTTCCCCCTCCAAGCGAGATGAGGCCCGATTCCCCTGCACTGCATGCAGAGCAATTCCGTGAGCCCCCTGAAACATGTCAGGAGCCTCGACTTGCTTGATGGATGTCGAGACAGTCCGCAAAAACACTGTCACAAGTAGAGAGGGACCCTGAGGTCACACCAGCATCGCGAAGGAGCTCCATGGGCCCCAAATCAACTCGAGATGAGGCCCGCTTCCTCCTGCATTGACTCCAGAGCCATCCCCCGTTCCCCATCAAACACGACCTGAGGCTTGACTCCCTTTAGGCAACTCCAGAGGTTCCCCCGAGAACAACGGGCCAAGTCTAGAGGAGTACCAAGTTCAGCAGAGCAACTCGAGGACTGCTCCGTTGTACCCCAAATTGCCTCGAGATGAGAGCTGATTCCCTGGCTTAGACTCAAGACGTAGGCCACCTTTCCACAAGCCCCTCAAGAGGTGGCTTCTCTCAGCAATAGGTATGAGGGAGGGACCCTGAGATTGCTGCCTCAATGGGCATATACACCGAGAAGCCCTGACTCGAAAGGAGGCCGTCTTTCCTTGCAGTGGCTTGAATACAGTCTAGTCTTTCATCTCACAAGCTGAAGGGATGTCTGCACCACCTGTGGAGTCCCTAGAGAAAGCCCTAGGTCCCCGACTCCTTTCGACGGAATGCCTCACATGCCTCTGACACCGCATCGAGAGGCACGCAGAGCTCACTGCTTCAAAATTTGACGGAGCCTGACTCCTCTTGAACATTGACAGGAATCCAGTATCCCTGTGGCTACTGGAAAGGGACCCTGGGTCTCCCGACTCACCTCGAGAAGCGTCCCTTTTGCCCTGCCAAGCCTCGAAGAGACTCCTGAGGTGTCCCTCGTAACTCGACAGGAGTCCTGACTTCGTTGAACCAAACACGAGGGTTGAAGGGCCATCCCCGCCGTAAGTCGAGAATGTACCCCAGGTCCCCGCCGCAACTCGAGAAAAACCATGAGACTTCCCCCTCCAAGCGAGATGAGGCCCGATTCCCCTGCACTGCATGCAGAGCAATTCCGTGAGCCCCCTGAAACATGTCAGGAGCCTCGACTGCTTGATGGATGTCGAGACAGTCCGCAAAAACACTGTCACAAGTAGAGAGGGACCCTGAGGTCACACCAGCATCGCGAAGGAGCTCCATGGGCCCCAAATCAACTCGAGATGAGGCCCGCTTCCCCTGCATTGACTCCAGAGCCATCCCCCGTTCCCCATCAAACACGACCTGAGGCTTGACTCCCTTTAGGCAACTCCAGAGGTTCCCCGAGAACAACGGGCCAAGTCTAGAGGAGTACCAAGTTCAGCAGAGCAACTCGAGGACTGCTCCGTGTACCCCAAATTGCCTCGAGATGAGAGCTGATTCCCTGGCTTAGACTCAAGACGTAGGCCACCTTTCCACAAGCCCCTCAAGAGGAGGCTTCTCTCTCAGCAGCAATAGGTATGAGGGAGGGACCTGAGATTGCTGCCTCAATGGGCATATACACCGAGAAGCCCTGACTCGAAAGGAGGCCGGCTTTCCTTGCAGTGGCTTGAATACAGTCTAGTCTTTCATCTCACAAGCTGAAGGGATGTCTGCACCACCTGTGGAGTCCCTAGAGAAAGCCCTAGGTCCCCGACTCCTTTCGACGGAATGCCTCACATGCCTCTGACACCTCGAGAGGCACGCAGAGCTCACTGCTTCAAAATTTGACGGAGCCTGACTCCTCTTGAACATTGACAGGAATCCCAGTATCCCTGTGGCTACTGGAAAGGGGACCCTGGGTCTCCCGACTCACCTCGAGAAGCGTTCCTTTTGCCCTGCCAAGCCTCGAAGAGACTCCTGAGGTGTCCCTCGTAACTCTCGACAGGAGTCCTGACTTCGTTGAACCAACACGAGGGTTGAAGGGCCATCCCCGCCGTAAGTCGAGAATGTACCCCAGGTCCCCGCCGCAACTCGAGAAAAACCATGAGACTTCCCCCTCCAAGCGAGATGAGGCCCGATTCCCCTGCACTGCATGCAGAGCAATTCCGTGAGCCCCCTGAAACATGTCAGGAGCCTCGACTTGCTTGATGGATGTCGAGACAGTCCGCAAAAACACTGTCACAAGTAGAGAGGGACCCTGAGGTCACACCAGCATCGCGAAGGAGCTCCATGGGCCCCAAATCAACTCGAGATGAGGCCCGCTTCCCTGCATTGACTCCAGAGCCATCCCCCCCCGTTCCCCATCAAACACGACCTGAGGCTTGACTCCCTTTAGGCAACTCCAGAGGTTCCCCGAGAACAACGGGCCAAGTCTAGAGGAGTACCAAGTTCAGCAGAGCAACTCGAGGACTGCTCCGTGTACCCCAAATTGCCTCGAGATGAGAGCTGATTCCCTGGCTTAGACTCAAGACGTAGGCCACCTTTCCACAAGCCCCTCAAGAGGAGGCTTCTCTCAGCAATAGGTATGAGGGAGGGACCCTGAGATTGCTGCCTCAATGGGCATATACACCGAGAAGCCCTGACTCGAAAGGAGGCCGGCTTTCCTTGCAGTGGCTTGAATACAGTCTAGTCTTTCATCTCACAGGCTGAAGGGATGTCTGCACCACCTGTGGAGTCCCTAGAGAAAGCCCTAGGTCCCCGACTCCTTTCGACGGAATGCCTCACATGCCTCTGACACCTCGAGAGGCACGCAGAGCTCACTGCTTCAAAATTTGACGGAGCCTGACTCCTCTTGAACATTGACAGGAATCCCAGTATCCTGTGGCTACTGGAAAGGGACCCTGGGTCTCCCGACTCACCTCGAGAAGCGTTCCTTTTGCCCTGCCAAGCCTCGAAGAGACTCCTGAGGTGTCCCTCGTAACTCGACAGGAGTCCTGACTTCGTTGAACAAACACGAGGGTTGAAGGGCCATCCCCGCCGTAAGTCGAGAATGTACCCCAGGTCCCCGCCGCAACTCGAGAAAAAACCATGAGACTTCCCCCTCCAAGCGAGATGAGGCCCGATTCCCCTGCACTGCATGCAGAGCAATTCCGTGAGCCCCCTGAAACATGTCAGGAGCCTCGACTTGCTTGATGGATGTCGAGACAGTCCGCAAAAACACTGTCACAAGTAGAGAGGGACCCTGAGGTCACACCAGCATCGCGAAGGAGCTCCATGGGCCCCAAATCAACTCGAGATGAGGCCCGCTTCCCCTGCATTGACTCCAGAGCCATCCCCCGTTCCCCATCAAACACGACCTGAGGCTTGACTCCCTTTAGGCAACTCCAGAGGTTCCCGAGAGAACAACGGGCCAAGTCTAGAGGAGTACCAAGTTCAGCAGAGCAACTCGAGGACTGCTCCGTGTACCCCAAATTGCCTCGAGATGAGAGCTGATTCCCTGGCTTAGACTCAAGACGTAGGCCACCTTTCCACAAGCCCCTCAAGAGGAGGCTTCTCTCAGCAATAGGTATGAGGGAGGGACCCTGAGATTGCTGCCTCAATGGGCATATACACCGAGAAGCCCTGACTCGAAAGGAGGCCGGCTTTCCTTGCAGTGGCTTGAATACAGTCTAGTCTTTCATCTCACAAGCTGAAGGGATGTCTGCACCACCTGTGGAGTCCCTAGAGAAAGCCCTAGGTCCCCGACTCCTTTCGACGGAATGCCTCACATGCCTCTGACACCCTGAGAGGCACGCAGAGCTCACTGCTTCAAAATTTGACGGAGCCTGACTCCTCTTGAACATTGACAGGAATCCCAGTATCCCTGTGGCTACTGGAAAGGGACCCTGGGTCTCCCGACTCACCTCGAGAAGCGTTCCTTTTGCCCTGCCAAGCCTCGAAGAGACTCCTGAGGTGTCCCTCGTAACTCGACAGGAGTCCTGACTTCGTTGAACCAACACGAGGGTTGAAGGGCCATCCCCGCCGTAAGTCGAGAATGTACCCCAGGTCCCCGCCGCAACTCGAGAAAAACCATGAGACTTCCCCCTCCAAGCGAGATGAGGCCCGATTCCGTTGCACTGCATGCAGAGCAATTCCGTGAGCCCCCTGAAACATGTCAGGAGCCTCGACTTGCTTGATGGATGTCGAGACAGTCCGCAAAAACACTGTCACAAGTAGAGAGGGACCCTGAGGTCACACCAGCATCGCGAAGGAGCTCCATGGGCCCCAAATCAACTCGAGATGAGGCCCGCTTCCCCTGCATTGACTCCAGAGCCATCCCCCGTTCCCCATCAAACACGACCTGAGGCTTGACTCCCTTTAGGCAACTCCAGAGGTTCCCCGAGAACAACGGGCCAAGTCTAGAGGAGTACCAAGTTCAGCAGAGCAACTCGAGGACTGCTCCGTGTACCCCAAATTGCCTCGAGATGAGAGCTGATTCCCTGGCTTAGACTCAAGACGTAGGCCACCTTTCCACAAGCCCCTCAAGAGGAGGCTTCTCTCAGCAATAGGTATGAGGGAGGGACCCTGAGATTGCTGCCTCAATGGGCATATACACCGAGAAGCCCTGACTCGAAAGGAGGCCGGCTTTCCTTGCAGTGGCTTGAATACAGTCTAGTCTTTCATCTCACAAGCTGAAGGGATGTCTGCACCACCTGTGGAGTCCCTAGAGAAAGCCCTAGGTCCCCGACTCCTTTCGACGGAATGCCTCACATGCCTCTGACACCTCGAGAGGCACGCAGAGCTCACTGCTTCAAAATTTGACGGAGCCTGACTCCTCTTGAACATTGACAGGAATCCCAGTATCCCTGTGGCTACTGGAAAGGGACCCTGGGTCTCCCGACTCACCTCGAGAAGCGTCCCTTTTGCCCTGCCAAGCCTCGAAGAGACTCCTGAGGTGTCCCTCGTAACTCGACAGGAGTCCTGACTTCGTTGAACAAACACGAGGGTTGAAGGGCCATCCCCGCCGTAAGTCGAGAATGTACCCCAGGTCCCCGCCGCAACTCGAGAAAAACCATGAGACTTCCCCTCCAAGCGAGATGAGGCCCGATTCCCCTGCACTGCATGCAGAGCAATTCCGTGAGCCCCCTGAAACATGTCAGGAGCCTCGACTTGCTTGATGGATGTCGAGACAGTCCGCAAAAACACTGTCACAAGTAGAGAGGGACCCTGAGGTCACACCAGCATCGCGAAGGAGTTCCATGGGCCCCAAATCAACTCGAGATGAGGCCCCCCGCTTCCCCTGCATTGACTCCAGAGCCATCCCCCCGTTCCCCATCAAACACGACCTGAGGCTTGACTCCCTTTAGGCAACTCCAGAGGTTCCCCGAGAACAACGGGCCAAGTCTAGAGGAGTACCAAGTTCAGCAGAGCAACTCGAGGACTGCTCCGTGTACCCCAAATTGCCTCGAGATGAGAGCTGATTCCCTGGCTTAGACTCAAGACGTAGGCCACCTTTCCACAAGCCCCTCAAGAGGAGGCTTCTCTCAGCAATAGGTATGAGGGAGGGACCCTGAGATTGCTGCCTCAATGGGCATATACACCGAGAAGCCCTGACTCGAAAGGAGGCCGGGTTTCCTTGCAGTGGCTTGAATACAGTCTAGTCTTTCATCTCACAAGCTGAAGGGATGTCTGCACCACCTGTGGAGTCCCTAGAGAAAGCCCTAGGTCCCCGACTCCTTTCGACGGAATGCCTCACATGC
Organism: Odocoileus hemionus; assembly: GCA_020976825.1. Classification (NCBI taxonomy): domain Eukaryota; kingdom Metazoa; phylum Chordata; class Mammalia; order Artiodactyla; family Cervidae; genus Odocoileus; species Odocoileus hemionus. The sequence continues at coordinate 40,674 of JAJLRB010001845.1, forward strand.
CTCTGACACCTCGAGAGGCACGCAGAGCTCACTGCTTCAAAATTTGACGGAGCCTGACTCCTCTTGAACATTGACAGGAATCCCAGTATCCCTGTGGCTACTGGAAAGGGACCCTGGGTCTCCCGACTCACCTCGAGAAGCGTCCCTTTTGCCCTGCCAAGCCTCGAAGAGACTCCTGAGGTGTCCCTCGTAACTCGACAGGAGTCCTGACTTCGTTGAACAAAACACGAGGGTTGAAGGGCCATCCCCGCCGTAAGTCGAGAATGTACCCAGGTCCCCGCCGCAACTCGAGAAAAACCATGAGACTTCCCCCCCGCTCCAAGCGAGATGAGGCCCGATTCCCCTGCACTGCATGCAGAGCAATTCCGTGAGCCCCCCTGAAACATGTCAGGAGCCTCGACTTGCTTGATGGATGTCGAGACAGTCCGCAAAAACACTGTCACAAGTAGAGAGGGACCCTGAGGTCACACCAGCATCGCGAAGGAGCTCCATGGGCCCAAATCAACTCGAGATGAGGCCCGCTTCCCCTGCATTGACTCCAGAGCCATCCCCCGTTCCCATCAAACACGACCTGAGGCTTGACTCCCTTTAGGCAACTCCAGAGGTTCCCCGAGAACAACGGGCCAAGTCTAGAGGAGTACCAAGTTCAGCAGAGCAACTCGAGGGACTGCTCCGTGTACCCCAAATTGCCTCGAGATGAGAGCTGATTCCCTGGCTTAGACTCAAGACGTAGGCCACCTTTCCACAAGCCCCTCAAAGAGGAGGCTTCTCTCAGCAATAGGTATGAGGGAGGGACCCTGAGATTGCTGCCTCAATGGGCATATACACCGAGAAGCCCTGACTCGAAAGGAGGCCGGCTTTCCTTGCAGTGGCTTGAATACAGTCTAGTCTTTCATCTCACAAGGTGAAGGGATGTCTGCACCACCTGTGGAGTCCCTAGAGAAAGCCCTAGGTTCCCCGACTCCTTTCGACGGAATGCCTCACATGCCTCTGACACCTCGAGAGGCACGCAGAGCTCACTGCTTCAAAATTTGACGGAGCCTGACTCCTCTTGAACATTGACAGGAATCCCAGTATCCCTGTGGCTACTGGAAAGGGACCCTGGGTCTCCCGACTCACCTCGAGAAGCGTTCCTTTTGCCCTGCCAAGCCTCGAAGAGACTCCTGAGGTGTCCCTCGTAACTCGACAGGAGTTCCTGACTTCGTTGAACCAAACACGAGGGTTGAAGGGCCATCCCCGCCGTAAGTCGAGAATGTACCCCAGGTCCCCGCCGCAACTCGAGAAAAACCATGAGACTTCCCCCTCCAAGCGAGATGAGGCCCGATTCCCCTGCACTGCATGCAGAGCAATTCCGTGAGCCCCCTGAAACATGTCAGGAGCCTCGACTTGCTGTTGATGGATGTCGAGACAGTCCGCAAAAAACACTGTCACAAGTAGAGAGGGACCCTGAGGTCACACCAGCATCGCGAAGGAGCTCCATGGGCCCAAATCAAAAATCGAGATGAGGCCCGGGCGCTTGCTTCCCCTGCATTGACTCCAGAGCCATCCCCCGTTCCCCATCAAACACGACCTGAGGCTTGACTCCCTTTAGGCAACTCCAGAGGTTCCCCGAGAACAACGGGCCAAGTCTAGAGGAGTACCAAGTTCAGCAGAGCAACTCGAGGACTGCTCCGTGTACCCCAAATTGCCTCGAGATGAGAGCTGATTCCCTGGCTTAGACTCAAGACGTAGGCCACCTTTCCACAAGCCCCTCAAGAGGAGGCTTCTCTCAGCAATAGGTATGAGGGAGGGACCCTGAGATTGCTGCCTCAATGGGCATATACACGAGAAGCCCTGACTCGAAAGGAGGCCGGGTTTCCTTGCAGTGGCTTGAATACAGTCTAGTCTTTCATCTCACAAGGTGAAGGGATGTCTGCACCACCTGTGGAGTCCCTAGAGAAAGCCCTAGTTCCCGACTCCTTTCGACGGAATGCCTCACATGCCTCTGACACCTCGAGAGGCACGCAGAGCTCACTGCTTCAAAATTTGACGGAGCCTGACTCCTCTTGAACATTGACAGGAATCCCAGTATCCCTGTGGCTACTGGAAAGGGACCCTGGGTCTCCCGACTCACCTCGAGAAGCGTCCCTTTTGCCCTGCCAAGCCTCGAAGAGACTCCTGAGGTGTCCCTCGTAACTCGACAGGAGTCCTGACTTCGTTGAACAAACACGAGGGTTGAAGGGCCATCCCCGCCGTAAGTCGAGAATGTACCCCAGGTCCCCGCCGCAACTCGAGAAAAACCATGAGACTTCCCCCTCCAAGCGAGATGAGGCCCGATTCCCCTGCACTGCATGCAGAGCAATTCCGTGAGCCCCCTGAAACATGTCAGGAGCCTCGACTTGCTTGATGGATGTCGAGACAGTCCGCAAAAACACTGTCACAAGTAGAGAGGGACCCTGAGGTCACACCAGCATCGCGAAGGAGCTCCATGGGCCCCAAATCAACTCAAGATGAGGCCCGCTTCCCCTGCATTGACTCCAGAGCCCATCCCCCCCCCGTTCCCCCATCAAACACGACCTGAGGCTTGACTCCCTTTAGGCAACTCCAGAGGTTCCCCGAGAACAACGGGCCAAGTCTAGAGGAGTACCAAGGTCAGCAGAGCAACTCGAGGACTGCTCCGTGTACCCCAAATTGCCTCGAGATGAGAGCTGATTCCCTGGCTTAGACTCAAGACGTAGGCCACCTTTCCACAAGCCCCTCAAGAGGAGGCTTCTCTCAGCAATAGGTATGAGGGAGGGACCCTGAGATTGCTGCCTCAATGGGCATATACACCGAGAAGCCCTGACTCGAAAGGAGGCCGGCTTTCCTTGCAGTGGCTTGAATACAGTCTAGTCTTTCATCTCACAAGCTGAAGGGATGTCTGCACCACCTGTGGTAGTCCCTAGAGAAAGCCCTAGGTCCCCCACCGACTCCTTTCGACGGAATGCCTCACATGCCTCTGACACCTCGAGAGGCACGCAGAGCTCACTGCTTCAAAATTTGACGGAGCGCTGACTCCTCTTGAACATTGACAGGAATCCCAGTAATCCCTGTGGCTACTGGAAAGGGACCCTGGGTCTCCCGACTCACCTCGTCGAGAAGCGGTCCCTTTTGCCCTGCCAAGCCTCGAAGAGACTCCTGAGGTGTCCCTCGTAAACTCGACAGGAGTCCTGACTTCGTTGAACAAACACGAGGGTTGAAGGGCCATCCCCGCCGTAAGTCGAGAAACTGTACCCAGGTCCCCGCCCGCAACTCGAGGGAAAAAGATCCCCATGAGACTTCCCCCTCCAAGCGAGATGAGGCCCGATTCCCCTGCACTGCATGCAGAGCAATTCCGTGAGCCCCCTGAAACATGTCAGGAGCCTCGACTTGCTTGATGGATGTCGAGACAGTCCGCAAAAACACTGTCACAAGTAGAGAGGGACCCTGAGGTCACACCAGCATTGCGAAGGAACTCCATGGGCCCCAAATCAACTCGAGATGAGGCCCGCTTCCCCTGCATTGACTCCAGAGCCATCCCCCGTTTCCCATCAAACACGACCTGAGGCTTGACTCCCTTTAGGCCAACTCCTGAAGAGGTTCCCACGAGAATCAAAGGGCCAAGTCTAGAGGAGTACCAAGTTCAGCAGAGCAACTCGAGGGACTGCTCCGTGTACCCCACCAAATTGCCTCGAGATGAGAGCTGATTCCCTTGGATTAGGACTCAAGACGTAGGCCACCTTTCCACAAAGCCCCTCAAGAGGAGGCTTCTCTCAGCAATAGGTATGAGGGAGGGACCGCTGAGATTGCTTGCCTCAATGGGGCATATACAACCCGAGAAGAAGCCCTGACTCGAAAGGAGGCCGGGTTCCTTGCAGTGGCTTGAATACAGTCTAGTCTTTCAATCTCACAAGGTGAAGGGATGTCTGCACCACCTGTGGAGTCCCTAGAGAAAGCCCTAGGTCCCCGAACTCCTTTCGACGGAATGCATCAATGCCTCTGACACCTCGAGAGGCACGCAGAGCTCACTGCTTCAAAATGTGATGGAGCCTGACTCCTCTTGAACATTGACAGGAATCCCTGTATCCCTGTGGTTTACTGGAAAGGGACCCTGGGATCTCCCGACTCAACCTCGAGAAGCGTCCACTTTTGCCTGCCAAGCCTCGAAGAGACTCCTGAGGTGTCCCTCGGGTAACCTCGACAGAAGCCCAAATCCTGACTTCGTTGAAACAAACACGAGGGTTGAAGGGCCTATCCCAGACGTAAGTCGAGAATGTACCCAGGTCCCCAACCGCAACTCGAGAAAAACCATGAGACTTCCCCCTCCAAGCGAGATGAGGCCCGATTCCCCTGCACTGCATGCAGAGCAATTCCGGTGAGCCCCCTGAAACATGTCAGGAGCCTCGACTTGCTTGATGGATGTGGAGACAGTCGGCAAAAAACACTGTCACAAGTAGAGAGGGACCCTGAGGTCACACCCCAGCATCGCGAAAGGAGCCTCCCATGGGCCCCAAATCAACTCGAGATGAGGCCGCTTCCCCTGCATTGTACTCCAGTCGCCATCCCCCCGTTCCCCATCAAACACGACCTGAGGCCTTGACTCCTTTAGGCAAACTCCAGAGGTTCCCCGAGAACAACGGGCCAAGTCTAGACGAGATACCAAGTTCAGCACAGAGCAACTCGAGGACTGCTCCGGTACCCCAAATTGCCTCGAGATGAGAGCTGACTCCCTGGGCTTAGACTCAAGGACGTAGGCCTACCTTTCCACATGCCCCTCAAGAGGAGGCTTCTCTCAGCCAATAGGTATGAGGGAGGGACCCTGAGATTGCTGCCTCAATGGGCATATACACCGAGAAGCCCTGACTCGAAAGGAGGCCGGGCTTTCCTTGCAGTGGCTATGAACTACAGTCTAGTCTTTCATCTCCACAAGGTGAAGGATTGTCTGCACCACCTTGTGGAGAGTCCCTAGAGAAAGCCCCTAGGTCCCCGACTCCTTTCGACGGAATGCCTCACCATGCCTCTGACACCCCGAGAGGCACGCAGAGCTCACTGCTTCAAAATTGAGACGGAGCCTGACTCCTCTTGAACATTGACAGGAATCCCCAGTATCCCTGTGGCTACTGGAAATGGGACCCTGGGGTCTCCCGACTCACCTCGAGAAGCGTTCCTTTTGCCCTGCCAAGCCTCGAAGAGACTCCTGAGGTGTCCCCCCTCGTAAACATCGACAGGAGTCCTGACTTTTTCATTGAACCGAACACGAGGTTTGAAGGGCCATCCCCGCCGTAAGTCGAGAATGTACCCCAGGTCCCCCGCCGCAACTCGAGAAAAACCATGAGACTTCCCCCTCCAAGCGAGATGAAAGCCCGATTCCCCTGCACTGCATGCAGAGCAATTCCGTGAGCCCCCTGAAAACATGTCAGGAGCCTCGACTTGCTTGATGGATGTCGAGACAGGTCCGCAAAAAAACACTGTCACAAGTAGAGAGGGACCCTGAGGTCACACCAGCATAAAGCGAACCCCGAGCTCCATGGGCCCCAAATCAACTCGAGATGAGGCCCGCTTCCCCTGCATTGACTCCAGAGCCATCCCCCCGTTCCCCATCAAACACGACCTGAGGCTTGACTCCCTTTAGGCAACTCCAGAGGTTCCCCGAGAACAACGGGCCAAGTCTAGAGGAACAGTTTACCAAGTTCAGCAGAGCAACTCGAGGACTGCTCCGGTACCCCAAATTGCCTCGAGATGAGAGCTGATTCCCTGGCTTAGACTCAAGACGTAGGCCACCTTTCCACAAGCCCCTCAAAGAGGAGGATTCTCTCAGCAATAGGTATGAGGGAGGGGACCCTGAGATTGCTGCCTCAATGGGGCATATACACCGAGAGCCCTGACTCGAAAGAAGGCCGGGTTTCCTTGCAGTGGCTTGAATACAGTCTAGTCTTTCATCTCACAAGCTGAAGGGATGTCTGCACCACCTGTGGAGTCCCTAGAGAAAGCCCTAGGTCCCCGACCCTCCTTTCGACGGAATGTAAACCTCACATGCCTCTGACACTCGACGAGAAACGCACGCAGAGCTCACTGCTTCAAAATTTGACGGAGCCTGACTCCTCTTGAACATTGACAGGAATCCCAGTATCCCTGTGGCTACTGGAAAGGGACCCTGGGTCTCCCGACTCACCTCGAGAAGCGTCCCTTTTGCCCTGCCAAGCCCGTTCGAAGGAGACTCCTGAGGTGTCCCTCGTAACTCGACAGGAGTCCTGACTTCGTTTGAACAAACACGAGGGTTGAAGGGCCATCCCCGCCGTAAGTCGAGAATGTGTACCCCAGACCCCATCCCCGCCGCAACTCGAGAAAAACCATGAGACTTCCCCCTCCAAGCGAGATGAGGCCCGATTCCCCTGCACTGCATGCAGAGCAATTCCGTGAGCCCCCATTTGAAACATGTCAGGAGCCTCGACTTGCTTGATGGATGTCGAGAACAGAGTCCGCAAAAACACACTGTCACAAAGTAGAGAGGGACCCTGAGGTCACACCAGCATCGCGAAGGAGCTCCATGGTGCCCCAAATCAACTCGAGATGAGGCCCGCTTCCCCTGCATTGACTCCAGAGCCATCCCCCGTTCCCCCATCAAACACGACCTGAGGCTTGACTCCCTTTAGGCATAACTCCAGAGGTTCCCACCTCCTAGAACAACGGGCCAAGTCTAGAGGAGTACCAAGTTCAGCAGAGCAACTCGAGGACTGCTCCGTGTACCCCAAATTGCCTCGAGATGAGAGCTGATTCCCTGATAGCTTAGACTCAAGACGTAGGCCCACAACTTTCCACAAGCCCCTCAAGAGGAGGCTTTCTCAGCAATAAGGTATGAGGGAGGGACCCTGAGATTGCTGCAAGCCTTCAATGGGCATATACACCGAGAAGCCCTGACTCGAAAGGAGGCCGGCTTTCCTTGCAGTGGACTTGAATACAGTCTAGTCTTTCATTCACAAGGTGAAGGGATGTCTGCACCACCTGTGGAGTCCCCTAGAGAATAGCCCTAGGTCCCCAGACTCCTTTCGACGGAATGCCTCACATGCCTCTGACACCTCGAGAGGCACGCAGAGCTCACTGCTTCAAAATTTTGACGGAGCCTGACTCCTCTTGAACATTGACAGGAATCCCAGTATCCCTGTGGCTACTGGAAAATAGGGACCCTGGGTCTCCCGAAATCACCTCGAGAAGCGTTCCTTTTGCCCTGCCAAGCCTCGAAGAAGAGACTCCTGAGGTTGTCCCTCGTAACTCGACAGGAGTCCTGACTTCGTTGAACAAACACGAGGGTTGAAGGGCCATCCCCGCCGTAAGTCGAGAATGTACCCCAGGTCCCCGCCGCAACTCGAGAAAAACCATGAGACTTCCCCCTCCAAGCGAGATGAGGCCCGATTCCCCCTGCACTGCATGCAGAGCAATTCCGTGAGCCCCCTGAAACATCATGTCAGGAGCCTCGACTTGCTTGATGGATGTCGAGACAGTCCGCAAAAAACACTGTCACAAGTAGAGAGGGACCCTGAGAGGTCACTACCAGCATCGCGAAGGAGCTCCATGGGCCCCAAATCAACTCGAGATGAGGCCCGCTTCCCCTGCATTGACTCCAGAGCCATCCCCCGTTCCCCATCAAACACGACTTGAGGCTTGACTCCCTTTAGGCAACTCCAGAGGTTCCCCGAGAACAACGGGCCAAGTCTAGAGGAGTACCAAGTTCAGCAGAGCAACTCGAGGACTGCTCCGTGTACCCCAAATTGCCTCGAGATGAGAGCTGATTCCCTGGCTTAGACTCAAGACGTAGGCCACCTTTCCACAAGCCCCTCAAGAGGAGGCTTCTCTCAGCAATAGGTATGAGGGAGGGACCCTGAGATTGCTGCCTCAATGGGCATATACACCGAGAAGCCCTGACTCGAAAGGAGGCCGGGTTTCCTTGCAGTGGCTTGAATACAGTCTAGTCTTTCATCTCACAAGCTGAAGGGATGTCTGCACCACCTGTGGAGTCCCTAGAGAAAGCCCTAGGTCCCCGACTCCTTTCGACGGAATGCCTCACATGCCTCTGACACCTCGAGAGGCACGCAGAGCTCACTGCTTCAAAAATTTGACGGAGCCTGACTCCTCTTTGAACATTGACAGGAATCCCAGTATCACTGTGGCTACTGGAAAGGGACCCTGGGTCTCCCGACTCACCTCGAGAAGCGTTCCTTTTGCCCTGCCAAGCCTCGAAGAGACTCCTGAGGTGTCCCTCGTAACTCGACAGGAGTCCTGACTTCGTTGAACAACACGAGGGTTGAAGGGCCATCCCCGCCGTAAGTCGAGAATGTACCCCAGGTCCCCGCCGCAAACTCGAGAAAAACCATGAGACTTCCCCCTCCAAGCGAGATGAGGCCCCGATTCCCCTGCACTGCATGCAGAGCAATTCCGTGAGCCCCCTGAAACATGTCAGGAGCCTCGACTTGCTTGATGGATGTCGAGACAGTCCGCAAAAACACTGTCACAAGTAGAGAGGGACCCTGAGGTCACACCAGCATCGCGAAGGAGCTCCATGGGCCCCAAAATCAACTCGAGATGAGGCCCGCTTCCCCTGCATTGACTCCAGAGCCATCCCCCCCCATTCCCCATCAAACACGACCTGAGGCTTGACTCCCTTTAGGCAACTCCAGAGGTTCCCCGAGAACAACGGGCCAAGTCTAGAGGAGTACCAAGTTCAGCAGAGCAACTCGAGGACTGCTCCGTGTACCCCAAATTGCCTCGAGATGAGAGCTGATTCCCTGGCTTAGACTCAAGACGTAGGCCACCTTTCACAAGCCCCTCAAGAGGAGGCTTCTCTCAGCAATAGGTATGAGGGAGGGGACCCTGAGATTGCTGCCTCAATGGGCATATACACCGAGAAGCCCTGACTCGAAAGGAGGCCGGGTTTCCTTGCAGCAGTGGCTTGAATACAGTCTAGTCTTTCATCTCACAAGCTGAAGGGATGTCTTGCACCACCTGTGGAGTCCCTAGAGAAAAGCCCTAGGTCCCCGACTCCTTTCGACGGAATGCCTCACATGCCTCTGACACCTCGAGAGGCACGCAGAGCTCACTGCTTCAAAATTTGACGGAGCCTGACTCCTCTTGAACATTGACAGGAATCCCAGTATCCCTGTGGCTACTGGAAAGGGACCCTGGGTCTCCCGACTCACCTCGAGAAGCGTCCCTTTTGCCCTGCCAAGCCTCGAAGAGACTCCTGAGGTGTCCCCTCGTAACTCGACAGGAGTCCTGACTTCGTTGAACAAACACGAGGGTTGAAGGGCCATCCCCGCCGTAAGTCGAGAATGTACCCCAGGTCCCCGCCGCAACTCGAGAAAAACCATGAGACTTCCCCCTCCAAGCGAGATGAGGCCCGATTCCCCTGCACTGCATGCAGAGCAATTCCGTGAGCCCCCTGAAACATGTCAGGAGCCTCGACTTGCTTGATGGATGTCGAGACAGTCCGCAAAAACACTGTCACAAGTAGAGAGGGACCCTGAGGTCACACCAGCATCGCGAAGGAGCTCCATGGGCCCCAAATCAACTCGAGATGAGGCCCGCTTCCCCTGCATTGACTCCAGAGCCATCCCCCGTTCCCCATCAAACACGACCTGAGGCTTGACTCCCTTTAGGCAACTCCAGAGGTTCCCCGAGAAACAACGGGCCAAGTCTAGAGGAGTACCAAGTTCAGCAGAGCAACTCGAGGACTGCTCCGTGTACCCCAAATTGCCTCGAGATGAGAGCTGATTCCCTGGCTTAGACTCAAGACGTAGGCCACCTTTCCACAAGCCCCTCAAGAGGAGGCTTCTCTCAGCAATAGGTATGAGGGAGGGACCCTGAGATTGCTGCCTCAATGGGCATATACACCGAGAAGCCCTGACTCGAAAGGAGGCCGGCTTTCCTTGCAGTGGCTTGAATACAGTCTAGTCTTTCATCTCACAAGCTGAAGGGATGTCTGCACCACCTGTGGAGTCCCTAGAGAAAGCCCTAGGTCCCCGACTCCTTTCGACGGAATGCCTCACATGCCTCTGACACCTCGAGAGGCACGCAGAGCTCACTGCTTCAAAATTTGACGGAGCCTGACTCCTCTTGAACATTGACAGGAATCCCAGTATCCCTGTGGCTACTGGAAAGGGACCCTGGGTCTCCCGACTCACCTCGAGAAGCGTTCCTTTTGCCCTGCCAAGCCTCGAAGAGACTCCTGAGGTGTCCCTCGTAACTCGACAGGAGTCCTGACTTCGTTGAACAAAACACGAGGGTTGAAGGGCCATCCCCGCCGTAAGTCGAGAATGTACCCCAGGTCCCCGCCGCAACTCGAGAAAAACCATGAGACTTCCCCCTCCAAGCGAGATGAGGCCCGATTCCCCTGCACTGCATGCAGAGCAATTCCGTGAGCCCCCCTGAAACATGTCAGGAGCCTCGACTTGCTTGATGGATGTCGAGACAGTCCGCAAAAACACTGTCACAAGTAGAGAGGGACCCTGAGGTCACACCAGCATCGCGAAGGAGCTCCATGGGCCCCAAATCAACTCGAGATGAGGCCCGCTTCCCCTGCATTGACTCCAGAGCCATCCCCCGTTCCCCATCAAACACGACCTGAGGCTTGACTCCCTTTAGGCAACTCCAGAGGTTCCCCGGAGAAACAACGGGCCAAGTCTAGAGGAGTACCAAGTTCAGCAGAGCAACTCGAGGACTGCTCCGTGTACCCCAAATTGCCTCGAGATGAGAGCTGATTCCCTGGCTTAGACTCAAGACGTAGGCCACCTTTCCACAAGCCCCTCAAGAGGAGGCTTCTCTCAGCAATAGGTATGAGGGAGGGACCCTGAGATTGCTGCCTCAATGGGCATATACACCGAGAAGCCCTGACTCGAAAGGAGGCCGGCTTTCCTTGCAGTGGCTTGAATACAGTCTAGTCTTTCATCTCACAAGCTGAAGGGATGTCTGCACCACCTGTGGAGTCCCTAGAGAAAGCCCTAGGTCCCCGACTCCTTTCGACGGAATGCCTCACATGCCTCTGACACCTCGAGAGGCACGCAGAGCTCACTGCTTCAAAATTTGACGGAGCCTGACTCCTCTTGAACATTGACAGGAATCCCAGTATCCCTGTGGCTACTGGAAAGGGACCCTGGGTCTCCCCCGACTCACCTCGAGAAGCGTTCCTTTTTGCCCTGCCAAGCCTCGAAGAGACTCCTGAGGTGTCCCTCGTAACTCGACAGGAGTCCTGACTTCGTTGAACCAACACGAGGGTTGAAGGGCCATCCCCGCCGTAAGTCGAGAATGTACCCCAGGTCCCCGCCGCAACTCGAGAAAAAACCATGAGACTTCCCCTCCAAGCGAGATGAGGCCCGATTCCCCTGCACTGCATGCAGAGCAATTCCGTGAGCCCCTGAAACATGTCAGGAGCCTCGACTTGCTTGATGGATGTCGAGACAGTCCGCAAAAACACTGTCACAAGTAGAGAGGGACCCTGAGGTCACACCAGCATCGCGAAGGAGCTCCATGGGCCCCAAATCAACTCGAGATGAGGCCCGCTTCCCCTGCATTGACTCCAGAGCCATCCCCCGTTCCCCATCAAACACGACCTGAGGCTTGACTCCCTTTAGGCAACTCCAGAGGTTCCCCGAGAACAACGGGCCAAGTCTAGAGGAGTACCAAGTTCAGCAGAGCAACTCGAGGACTGCTCCGTGTACCCCAAATTGCCTCGAGATGAGAGCTGATTCCCTGGCTTAGACTCAAGACGTAGGCCACCTTTCCACAAGCCCCTCAAGAGGAGGCTTCTCTCAGCAATAGGTATGAGGGAGGGACCCTGAGATTGCTGCCTCAATGGGCATATACACCGAGAAGCCCTGACTCGAAAGGAGGCCGGCTTTCCTTGCAGTGGCTTGAATACAGTCTAGTCTTTCATCTCACAAGCTGAAGGGATGTCTGCACCACCTGTGGAGTCCCTAGAGAAAGCCCTAGGTCCCCGACTCCTTTCGACGGAATGCCTCACATGCCTCTGACACCTCGAGAGGCACGCAGAGCTCACTGCTTCAAAATTTGACGGAGCCTGACTCCTCTTGAACATTGACAGGAATCCCAGTATCCCTGTGGCTACTGGAAAGGGACCCTGGGTCTCCCGACTCACCTCGAGAAGCGTTCCTTTTGCCCTGCCAAGCCTCGAAGAGACTCCTGAGGTGTCCCTCGTAACTCGACAGGAGTCCTGACTTCGTTGAACCAACACGAGGGTTGAAGGGCCATCCCCGCCGTAAGTCGAGAATGTACCCCAGGTCCCCCCGCAACTCGAGAAAAACCATGAGACTTCCCCCTCCAAGCGAGATGAGGCCCGATTCCCCTGCACTGCATGCAGCAATTCCGTGAGCCCCCTGAAACATGTCAGGAGCCTCGACTTGCTTGATGGATGTCGAGACAGTCCGCAAAAACACTGTCACAAGTAGAGAGGGACCCTGAGGTCACACCAGCATCGCGAAGGAGCTCCATGGGCCCCAAATCAACTCGAGATGAGGCCCGCTTCCCCTGCATTGACTCCAGAGCCATCCCCCGTTCCCCATCAAACACGACCTGGGGCTTGACTCCCTTTAGGCAACTCCAGAGGTTCCCCGAGAACAACGGGCCAAGTCTAGAGGAGTACCAAGTTCAGCAGAGCAACTCGAGGACTGCTCCGTGTACCCCAAATTGCCTCGAGATGAGAGCTGATTCCCTGGCTTAGACTCAAGACGTAGGCCACCTTTCCACAAGCCCCTCAAGAGGAGGCTTCTCTCAGCAATAGGTATGAGGGAGGGACCCTGAGATTGCTGCCTCAATGGGCATATACACCGAGAAGCCCTGACTCGAAAGGAGGCCGGCTTTCCTTGCAGTGGCTTGAATACAGTCTAGTCTTTCATCTCACAAGCTGAAGGGATGTCTGCACCACCTGTGGAGTCCCTAGAGAAAGCCCTAGGTCCCCGACTCCTTTCGACGGAATGCCTCACATGCCTCTGACACCTCGAGAGGCACGCAGAGCTCACTGCTTCAAAATTTGACGGAGCCTGACTCCTCTTGAACATTGACAGGAATCCCAGTATCCCTGTGGCTACTGGAAAGGGACCCTGGGTCTCCCGACTCACCTCGAGAAGCGTTCCTTTTGCCCTGCCAAGCCTCGAAGAGACTCCTGAGGTGTCCCTCGTAACTCGACAGGAGTCCTGACTTCGTTGAACCAACACGAGGGTTGAAGGGCCATCCCCGCCGTAAGTCGAGAATGTACCCCAGGTCCCCGCCGCAACTCGAGAAAAACCATGAGACTTCCCCCTCCAAGCGAGATGAGGCCCGATTCCCCTGCACTGCATGCAGAGCAATTCCGTGAGCCCCCTGAAACATGTCAGGAGCCTCGACTTGCTTGATGGATGTCGAGACAGTCCGCAAAAACACTGTCACAAGTAGAGAGGGACCCTGAGGTCACACCAGCATCGCGAAGGAGCTCCATGGGCCCCAAATCAACTCGAGATGAGGCCCGCTTCCCCTGCATTGACTCCAGAGCCATCCCCCGTTCCCCATCAAACACACGACCTGAGGCTTGACTCCCTTTAGGCAACTCCAGAGGTTCCCCGAGAACAACGGGCCAAGTCTAGAGGAGTACCAAGTTCAGCAGAGCAACTCGAGGACTGCTCCGTGTACCCCAAATTGCCTCGAGATGAGAGCTGATTCCCTGGCTTAGACTCAAGACGTAGGCCACCTTTCCACAAGCCCCTCAAGAGGAGGCTTCTCTCAGCAATAGGTATGAGGGAGGGACCCTGAGATTGCTGCCTCAATGGGCATATACACCGAGAAGCCCTGACTCGAAAGGAGGCCGGCTTTCCTTGCAGTGGCTTGAATACAGTCTAGTCTTTCATCTCACAAGCTGAAGGGATGTCTGCACCACCTGTGGAGTCCCTAGAGAAAGCCCTAGGTCCCCGACTCCTTTCGACGGAATGCCTCACATGCCTCTGACACCTCGAGAGGCACGCAGAGCTCACTGCTTCAAAATTTGACGGAGCCTGACTCCTCTTGAACATTGACAGGAATCCCAGTATCCCTGTGGCTACTGGAAAGGGACCCTGGGTCTCCCGACTCACCTCGAGAAGCGTTCCTTTTGCCCTGCCAAGCCTCGAAGAGACTCCTGAGGTGTCCCTCGTAACTCGACAGGAGTCCTGACTTCGTTGAACCAACACGAGGGTTGAAGGGCCATCCCCGCCGTAAGTCGAGAATTACCCCAGGTCCCCGCCGCAACTCGAGAAAAACCATGAGACTTCCCCCTCCAAGCGAGATGAGGCCCGATTCCCCTGCACTGCATGCAGAGCAATTCCGTGAGCCCCCTGAAACATGTCAGGAGCCTCGACTTGCTTGATGGATGTCGAGACAGTCCGCAAAACACTGTCACAAGTAGAGAGGGGACCCTGAGGTCACACCAGCATCGCGAAGGAGCTCCATGGGCCCCAAAATCAACTCGAGATGAGGCCCGCTTCCCCTGCATTGACTCCAGAGCCATCCCCCGTTCCCCATCAAACACGACCTGAGGCTTGACTCCCTTTAGGCAACTCCAGAGGTTCCCCGAGAACAACGGGCCAAGTCTAGAGGAGTACCAAGTTCAGCAGAGCAACTCGAGGACTGCTCCGTGTACCCCAAATTGCCTCGAGATGAGAGCTGATTCCCTGGCTTAGACTCAAGACGTAGGCCACCTTTCCACAAGCCCCTCAAGAGAGAGGCTTCTCTCAGCAATAGGTATGAGGGAGGGGACCCTGAGATTGCTGCCCTCAATGGGCAATATACACCGAGAAGCCCTGACTCGAAAGGAGGCCGGCTTTCCTTGCAGTGGCTTGAATACAGTCTAGTCTTTCATCTCACAAGCTGAAGGGATGTCTGCACCACCTGTGGAGTCCCCTAGAGAAAGCCCTAGGTCCCCGACTCCTTTCGACGGAATGCCTCACATGCCTCTGACACCTCGAGAGGCACGCAGAGCTCACTGCTTCAAAATTTGACGGAGCCTGACTCCTCTTGAACATTGACAGGAATCCCAGTATCCCTGTGGCTACTGGAAAGGGACCCTGGGTCTCCCGACTCACCTCGAGAAGCGTTCCTTTTGCCCCGCCAAGCCTCGAAGAGACTCCTGAGGTGTCCCTCGTAACTCGACAGGAGTCCCCTGACTTCGTTGAACCAACACGAGGGTTGAAGGGCCATCCCCGCCGTAAGTCGAGAATGTACCCCAGGTCCCCCGCCGCAACTCGAGAAAAACCCATGAGACTTCCCCCTCCAAGCGAGATGAGGCCCGATTCCCCTGCACTGCATGCAGAGCAATTCCGTGAGCCCCCTGAAACATGTCAGGAGCCTCGACTTGCTTGATGGATGTCGAGACAGTCCGCAAAAACACTGTCACAAGTAGAGAGAGGGACCCTGAGGTCACACCAGCATCGCGAAGGAGCTCCATGGGCCCCAAATCAACTCGAGATGAGGCCCGCTTCCCCTGCATTGACTCCAGAGCCATCCCCCGTTCCCCATCAAACACGACCTGAGGCTTGACTCCCTTTAGGCAACTCCAGAGGTTCCCCGAGAAACAACGGGCCAAGTCTAGAGGAGTACCAAGTTCAGCAGAGCAACTCGAGGACTGCTCCGTGTACCCCAAATTGCCTCGAGATGAGAGCTGATTCCCTGGCTTAGACTCAAACGTAGGCCACCTTTCCACAAGCCCCTCAAGAGGAGGCTTCTCTCAGCAATAGGTATGAGGGAGGGGACCCTGAGATTGCTGCCTCAATGGGGCATATACACCGAGAAGCCCTGACTCGAAAGGAGGCCGGCTTTCCTTGCAGTGGCTTGAATACAGTCTAGTCTTTCATCTCACAAGCTGAAGGGATGTCTGCACCACCTGTGGAGTCCCTAGAGAAAGCCCTAGGTCCCCGACTCCTTTCGAGGGAATGCCTCACATGCCTCTGACACCTCGAGAGGCACGCAGAGCTCACTGCTTCAAAATTTGACGGAGCCTGACTCCTCTTGAACATTGACAGGAATCCCAGTATCCCTGTGGCTACTGGAAAGGGACCCTGGGTCTCCCGACTCACCTCGAGAAGCGTTCCTTTTTGCCCTGCCAAGCCTCGAAGAGAAAGACTCCTGAGGTGTCCCTCGTAACTCGACAGGAGTCCTGACTTCGTTGAACCAACACGAGGGTGAAGGGCCATCCCCGCCGTAAAGTCGAGAATGTACCCCAGGTCCCCGCCCTGCCGCAACTCGAGAAAAACCATGAGACTTCCCCCCTCCAAGCGAGATGAGGCCCGATTCCCCCCTGCACTGCATGCAGAGCAATTCCGTGAGCCCCCTGAAACATGTCAGGAGCCTCGACTTGCTTGATGGATGTCGAGACAGTCCGCAAAAACACTGTCACAAGTAGAGAGGGACCCTGAGGTCACACCAGCATCGCGAAGAAGCTCCATGGGCCCCAAATCAACTCGAGATGAGGCCCGCTTCCCCTGCATTGACTCCAGAGCCATCCCCCGTTCCCCATCAAACACGACCTGAGGCTTGACTCCCTTTAGGCAACTCCAGAGGTTCCCCCCCGAGAACAACGGGCCAAGTCTAGAGGAGTACCAAGTTCAGCAGAGCAACTCGAGGACTGCTCATGTGTACCCCAAATTGCCTCGAAATGAGAGCTGATTCCCTGGCTTAGACTCAAGACGTAGGCCACCTTTCCACAAGCCCCTCAAGAGGAGGCTTCTCTCAGCAATAGGTATGAGGGAGGGACCCTGAGATTGCTGCCTCAATGGGCATATACACCGAGAAGCCCCTGACTCGAAAGGAGGCCGGCTTTCCTTGCAGTGGCTTGAATACAGTCTAGTCTTTCATCTCACAAGCTGAAGGGATGTCTGCACCACCTGTGGAGTCCCTAGAGAAAGCCCTAGGTCCCCGACTCCTTTCGACGGAATGCCTCACATGCCTCTGACACCTCGAGAGGCACGCAGAGCTCACTGCTTCAAAATTTGACGGAGCCTGACTCCTCTTGAACATTGACAGGAATCCCAGTATCCCTGTGGCTACTGGAAAGGGACCCTGGGTCTCCCGACTCACCTCGAGAAGCGTTCCTTTTGCCCTGCCAAGCCTCGAAGAGACTCCTGAGGTGTCCCTCGTAACTCGACAGGAGTCCTGACTTCGTTGAACCAACACGAGGGTTGAAGGGCCATCCCCGCCGTAAGTCGAGAATGTACCCCAGGTCCCCGCCGCAACTCGAGAAAAACCATGAGACTTCCCCCTCCAAGCGAGATGAGGCCCGATTCCCCTGCACTGCAATGCAGAGCAATTCCGTGAGCCCCCTGAAAACATGTCAGGAGCCTCGACTTGCTTGATGGATGTCGAGACAGTCCGCAAAAACACTGTCACAAGTAGAGAGGGACCCTGAGGTCACACCAGCATCGCGAAGGAGCTCCATGGGCCCCAAATCAACTCGAGATGAGGCCCGCTTCCCCTGCATTGACTCCAGAGAGCCATCCCCCGTTCCCCATCAAACACGACCTGAGGCTTGACTCCCTTTAGGCAACTCCAGAGGTTCCCCGAGAACAACGGGCCAAGTCTAGAGGAGTACCAAGTTCCAGCAGAGCAAACTCGAGGACTGCTCCGTGTACCCCAAATTGCCTCGAGATGAGAGCTGATTCCCTGGCTTAGACCCAAGACGTAGGCCACCTTTCCACAAGCCCCTCAAGAGGAGGCTTCTCTCAGCAATAGGTATGAGGGAGGGACCCTGAGATTGCTGCCTCAATGGGCATATACACCGAGAAGCCCTGACTCGAAAGGAGGCCGGCTTTCCTTGCAGTGGCTTGAATACAGTCTAGTCTTTCATCTCACAAGCTGAAGGGATGTCTGCACCACCTGTGGAGTCCCTAGAGAAAGCCCTAGGTCCCCGACTCCTTTCGACGGAATGCCTCACATGCCTCTGACACCCCGAGAGGCACGCAGAGCTCACTGCTTCAAAATTTGACGGAGCCTGACTCCTCTTGAACATTGAACAGGAATCCCAGTATCCCTGTGGCTATGGAAAGGGACCCTGGGTCTTCCCGACTCACCTCGAGAAGCGTCCCGTTTTGCCCCTGCCAAGCCTCGAAGAGACTCCTGAGGTGTCCCCTCGTAACTCGACAGGAGTCCTGACTTCGTTGAACCCAACACGAGGGTTGAAGGGCCATCCCCCGCCGTAAGTCGAGAATGTACCCCAGGTCCCCGCCGCAACTCGAGAAAAACCTCATGAGACTTCCCCCTCCAAGCGAGATTGAGGCCCCGATTCCCCTGCACTGCATGCAGAGCAATTCCGGAGCCCCCTGAAACATGTCAGGAGCCTCGACTTGCTTGATGGATGTCGAGACAGTCCGCAAAAAACACTGTCACAAGTAGAGAGGGACCCTGAGGTCACACCAGCATCGCGAAGGAGCTCCATGGGCCCCAAATCAACTCGAGATGAGGCCCGCTTCCCCTGCATTGACTCCAGAGCCATCCCCCCCCCCGTTCCCCCGTCAAACACGACCTGAGGCTTGACTCCCTTTAGGCAACTCCAGAGGTTCCCGGCGAAACAACGGGCCAAGTCTAGAGGAGTACCAATTCAGCAGAGCAACTCGAGGACTGCTCCGTGTACCCCAAATTGCCTCGAGATGAGAGCTGATTCCCTGGCTTAGACTCAAGACGTAGGCCACCCTTGTCCACAAGCCCCTCAGAGGAGGCTTCTCTCAGCAATAGGTATGAGGGAGGGACCCTGAGATTGCTGGGGGTTTTTTGTGGGGGTGTTGCTCAATGGGCATATACACCGAGAAGCCCTGACTCGAAAGGAGGCCGGCTTTCCTTGCAGTGGCTTGAATACAGCTAGCTAGTCTTTCATCTCACAAGGTGGAAGGGATGTCTGCAACACCTGTGGAGTCCCTAGAGAAAGGCCCTAGGTCCCCGACTCCTTTCGCGCTCGGAATGCCCACTCACATGCCTCTGACACCTCGAGAGGTGCATAGCAGAGCTCACTGCTTCAAAATTTGGACGGAGCCCTGACTCCTCTTGAACATTGACCCAGGAATCCCAGTATCCCTGTGGCTACTGGAAGGGACCCTGGGTCTCCCGAACTCACCTCGAGAGAAGCGTTCCTTTTTTGCCCGGCCAAGCCTCGAAGAGACTCCTGAGGTGTCCCTCGTAACTCGACAGGAGTCCCTGACTTCGGTTGAACCAACACGAGGGTTGAAGGGCCATATCCATCCCCTGCCATTTTTTCCATAAATTTGCAATTCATTTAAGTCCCTTAGAATGAGTATACCAATTTTTAACTCAATAGGTCCCCATTATTTTTTTTTTCCTGCATTACTCATTTTTTGAATAAATTTATCATTCAAATCCATGAGACAACCCAGGTCCCCCCGCCAACTCGCGAGATGAGGCCCAGATTTCCTCCTGCACTGCATGCAGAGCAATTCCGTGAGCCCCCTGAAACATGTCAGGAGCCTCGACTTGCTTGATGGATGTCGTAGACAGCTCCGCAAAAACCACTGTCACATAAGTGTAGAGAGGGACCCACATACAGGGTCACTCACAGCTTTGCGCGCACATTGGTGCATGGAGCTCCATGGGCCCACATATCACGAACTCGATACGGATCAATAAGGTGACCGCACTCCCGTCTGTCTTTGTCTCCTGTGTCGCATTAAAACGGGTCCCCATCCGATCACGACCTGAACGTTTTGTCTCCCTTTACGGCAACTCCAGACGGTTCCCCACAGGGAACAAGGAGCCAAGTCACATGAGGTGAGTACTGGTTCAGCCAGAGCAACCTCGAGGATGCTACAGGTGATTCCCCAAATTTGCCTTCGAGAAATTGAGGCTGGATTCCATGGCTTTTAGAACTCCTCAAGTCGTAGGCCACATTTTCCACAAGCCCCTCAAGAGGAGGCTTCTCTCAGCAATAGGTATGAGGGAGGGACCTGAGATTGCTGCCTCAATGGGCATATACACCGAGAAGCCCTGACTCGAAAGGAGGCCGGGTTTCCTTGCAGTGGCTTGAATACAGTCTAGTCTTTCATCTCACAAGGTGAAGGGATGTCTGCACCACCTGTGGAGTCCCTAGAGAAAGCCCTAGGTCCCCGACTCCTTTCGACGGAATGCCTCACATGCCTCTGACACCTCGAGAGGCACGCAGAGCTCACTGCTTCAAAATTTGACGGAGCCTGACTCCTCTTGAACATTGACAGGAATCCCAGTATCCCTGTGGCTACTGGAAAGGGACCCTGGGTCTCCCGACTCACCTCGAGAAGCGTCCCTTTTGCCCTGCCAAGCCTCGAAGAGACTCCTGAGGTGTCCCTCGTAACTCGACAGGAGTCCTGACTTCGTTGAACAACACGAGGGTTGAAGGGCCATCCCCGCCGTAAGTCGAGAATGTACCCCAGGTCCCCGCCGCAACTCGAGAAAAACCATGAGACTTCCCCCTCCAAGCGAGATGAGGCCCGATTCCCCTGCACTGCATGCAGAGCAATTCCGTGAGCCCCCTGAAACATGTCAGGAGCCTCGACTTGCTTGATGGATGTCGAGACAGTCCGCAAAAACACTGTCACAAGTAGAGAGGGACCCTGAGGTCACACCAGCATCGCGAAGGAGCTCCATGGGCCCCAAATCAACTCGAGATGAGGCCCGCTTCCCCTGCATTGACTCCAGAGCCATCCCCCGTTCCCCATCAAACACGACCTGAGGCTTGACTCCCTTTAGGCAACTCCAGAGGTTCCCCGAGAACAACGGGCCAAGTCTAGAGGAGTACCAAGTTCAGCAGAGCAACTCGAGGACTGCTCCGTGTACCCCAAATTGCCTCGAGATGAGAGCTGATTCCCTGGCTTAGACTCAAGACGTAGGCCACCTTTCCACAAGCCCCTCAAGAGGAGGCTTCTCTCAGCAATAGGTATGAGGGAGGGACCCTGAGATTGCTGCCTCAATGGGCATATACACCGAGAAGCCCTGACTCGAAAGGAGGCCGGGTTTCCTTGCAGTGGCTTGAATACAGTCTAGTCTTTCATCTCACAAGGTGAAGGGATGTCTGCACCACCTGTGGAGTCCCTAGAGAAAGCCCTAGGTCCCCGACTCCTTTCGACGGAATGCCTCACATGCCTCTGACACCTCGAGAGGCACGCAGAGCTCACTGCTTCAAAATTTGACGGAGCCTGACTCCTCTTGAACATTGACAGGAATCCCAGTATCCCTGTGGCTACTGGAAAGGGACCCTGGGTCTCCCGACTCACCTCGAGAAGCGTCCCTTTTGCCCTGCCAAGCCTCGAAGAGACTCCTGAGGTGTCCCTCGTAACTCGACAGGAGTCCTGACTTCGTTGAACAAACACGAGGGTTGAAGGGCCATCCCCGCCGTAAGTCGAGAATGTACCCCAGGTCCCCGCCGCAACTCGAGAAAAACCATGAGACTTCCCCCTCCAAGCGAGATGAGGCCCGATTCCCCTGCACTGCATGCAGAGCAATTCCGTGAGCCCCCTGAAACATGTCAGGAGCCTCGACTTGCTTGATGGATGTCGAGACAGTCCGCAAAAACACTGTCACAAGTAGAGAGGGACCCTGAGGTCACACCAGCATCGCGAAGGAGCTCCATGGGCCCCAAATCAACTCGAGATGAGGCCCGCTTCCCCTGCATTGACTCCAGAGCCATCCCCCGTTCCCCATCAAACACGACCTGAGGCTTGACTCCCTTTAGGCAACTCCAGAGGTTCCCCGAGAACAACGGGCCAAGTCTAGAGGAGTACCAAGTTCAGCAGAGCAACTCGAGGACTGCTCCGTGTACCCCAAATTGCCTCGAGATGAGAGCTGATTCCCTGCTTAGACTCAAGACGTAGGCCACCTTTCCACAAGCCCCTCAAGAGGAGGCTTCTCTCAGCAATAGGTATGAGGGAGGGACCCTGAGATTGCTGCCTCAATGGGCATATACACCGAGAAGCCCTGACTCGAAAGGAGGCCGGGTTTCCTTGCAGTGGCTTGAATACAGTCTAGTCTTTCATCTCACAAGGTGAAGGGATGTCTGCACCACCTGTGGAGTCCCTAGAGAAAGCCCTAGGTCCCCGACTCCTTTCGACGGAATGCCTCACATGCCTCTGACACCTCGAGAGGCACGCAGAGCTCACTGCTTCAAAATTTGACGGAGCCTGACTCCTCTTGAACATTGACAGGAATCCCAGTATCCCTGTGGCTACTGGAAAGGGACCCTGGGTCTCCCGACTCACCTCGAGAAGCGTTCCTTTTGCCCTGCCAAGCCTCGAAGAGACTCCTGAGGTGTCCCTCGTAACTCGACAGGAGTCCTGACTTCGTTGAACAAACACGAGGGTTGAAGGGCCATCCCCGCCGTAAGTCGAGAATGTACCCCAGGTCCCCGCCGCAACTCGAGAAAAACCATGAGACTTCCCCCTCCAAGCGAGATGAGGCCCGATTCCCCTGCACTGCATGCAGAGCAATTCCGTGAGCCCCCTGAAACATGTCAGGAGCCTCGACTTGCTTGATGGATGTCGAGACAGTCCGCAAAAACACTGTCACAAGTAGAGAGGGACCCTGAGGTCACACCAGCATCGCGAAGGAGCTCCATGGGCCCCAAATCAACTCGAGATGAGGCCCGCTTCCCCTGCATTGACTCCAGAGCCATCCCCCGTTCCCCATCAAACACGACCTGAGGCTTGACTCCCTTTAGGCAACTCCAGAGGTTCCCCGAGAACAACGGGCCAAGTCTAGAGGAGTACCAAGTTCAGCAGAGCAACTCGAGGACTGCTCCGTGTACCCCAAATTGCCTCGAGATGAGAGCTGATTCCCTGGCTTAGACTCAAGACGTAGGCCACCTTTCCACAAGCCCCTCAAGAGGAGGCTTC
This sequence comes from Odocoileus hemionus, assembly GCA_020976825.1. Taxonomy (NCBI): domain Eukaryota; kingdom Metazoa; phylum Chordata; class Mammalia; order Artiodactyla; family Cervidae; genus Odocoileus; species Odocoileus hemionus. The sequence continues at coordinate 63,542 of JAJLRB010001845.1, forward strand.
TCTCAGCAATAGGTATGAGGGAGGGACCCTGAGATTGCTGCCTCAATGGGCATATACACCGAGAAGCCCTGACTCGAAAGGAGGCCGGCTTTCCTTGCAGTGGCTTGAATACAGTCTAGTCTTTCATCTCACAAGGTGAAGGGATGTCTGCACCACCTGTGGAGTCCCTAGAGAAAGCCCTAGGTCCCCGACTCCTTTCGACGGAATGCCTCACATGCCTCTGACACCTCGAGAGGCACGCAGAGCTCACTGCTTCAAAATTTGACGGAGCCTGACTCCTCTTGAACATTGACAGGAATCCCAGTATCCCTGTGGCTACTGGAAAGGGACCCTGGGTCTCCCGACTCACCTCGAGAAGCGTCCCTTTTGCCCTGCCAAGCCTCGAAGAGACTCCTGAGGTGTCCCTCGTAACTCGACAGGAGTCCTGACTTCGTTGAACAAACACGAGGGTTGAAGGGCCATCCCCGCCGTAAGTCGAGAATGTACCCCAGGTCCCCGCCGCAACTCGAGAAAAACCATGAGACTTCCCCCTCCAAGCGAGATGAGGCCCGATTCCCCTGCACTGCATGCAGAGCAATTCCGTGAGCCCCCTGAAACATGTCAGGAGCCTCGACTTGCTTGATGGATGTCGAGACAGTCCGCAAAAACACTGTCACAAGTAGAGAGGGACCCTGAGGTCACACCAGCATCGCGAAGGAGCTCCATGGGCCCCAAATCAACTCGAGATGAGGCCCGCTTCCCCTGCATTGACTCCAGAGCCATCCCCCGTTCCCCATCAAACACGACCTGAGGCTTGACTCCCTTTAGGCAACTCCAGAGGTTCCCCGAGAACAACGGGCCAAGTCTAGAGGAGTACCAAGTTCAGCAGAGCAACTCGAGGACTGCTCCGTGTACCCCAAATTGCCTCGAGATGAGAGCTGATTCCCTGGCTTAGACTCAAGACGTAGGCCACCTTTCCACAAGCCCCTCAAGAGGAGGCTTCTCTCAGCAATAGGTATATGAGGGAGGGACCCTGAGATTGCTGCCTCAATGGGCATATACACGAGAGCCCTGACTTGTCAGAAAGGGTATCGGTGCCGGCTTTCCTTGTGGCAGTGGCCGCCTGCGAATGCAGTCTAATCTTTCAATCCTAACATAGCTGAAGGCTGATGTCTGCTACCACCATACACTGTAGGGAGTCCATAGAGAAGAAGCACCCTAGGCCCCTCCGACTCCTTTCGACGGAATGCCTCAACAGGGCGCTCTGATCGAACCGTTCGAGATGGCTTTGATCGCAGAAGCGCACTGCATCAAAATTTGACGGCAGCCGGGAATCTCTTGAAAGCAATTGACAGAAAACCCAGTATCCGCTGTGGCTACTGGAATAGAAGAGGGGCCTCGAGGTGTCTCACCGAGCGTCACCTCGAGAAGCGTTCCTTTGTGCCTCTGCTCAAGCCCGCGAAGTGCTCATTCCTGAGGTTGGTTGTCCCGTCGTGTGCGGCTAACTCGACAGGAAGTGCCTGAACTTAGTTGAAAACCACATGACCTCGAGGGTTGAAGGATGGCCATTCCCGCCCGTTAAGTCGAGGAATGGTACCGCCAGGTCCCCGCCGCAACTCGAAAAACCATGTAGACTATCCCCCTCCAAGCGAGATGAGGCCCGATTCCCCTGCACTGCATGCAGAGCAATTCCGTGAGCCCCCTGAAACATGTCAGGAGCCTCGACTTGCTTGATGGATGTCGAGACAGTCCGCAAAAACACTGTCACAAGTAGAGAGGGACCCTGAGGTCACACCAGCATCGCGAAGGAGCTCCATGGGCCCCAAATCAACTCGAGATGAGGCCCGCTTCCCCTGCATTGACTCCAGAGCCATCCCCCGTTCCCCATCAAACACGACCTGAGGCTTGACTCCCTTTAGGCAACTCCAGAGGTTCCCCGAGAACAACGGGCCAAGTCTAGAGGAGTACCAAGTTCAGCAGAGCAACTCGAGGACTGCTCCGTGTACCCCAAATTGCCTCGAGATGAGAGCTGAGCTGATTCCCTGGCTTAGACTCAAGACGTAGGCCACCTTTCCACAAGCCCCTCAAGAGGAGGCTTCTCTCAGCAATAGGTATGAGGGAGGGACCCTGAGATTGCTGCCTCAATGGGCATATACACCGAGAAGCCCTGACTCGAAAGGAGGCCGGCTTTCCTTGCAGTGGCTTGAATACAGTCTAGTCTTTCATCTCACAAGGTGAAGGGATGTCTGCACCACCTGTGGAGTCCCTAGAGAAAGCCCTAGGTCCCCGACTCCTTTCGACGGAATGCCTCACATGCCTCTGACACCTCGAGAGGCACGCAGAGCTCACTGCTTCAAAATTTGACGGAGCCTGACTCCTCTTGAACATTGACAGGAATCCCAGTATCCCTGTGGCTACTGGAAAGGGACCCTGGGTCTCCCGACTCACCTCGAGAAGCGTCCCTTTTGCCCTGCCAAGCCTCGAAGAGACTCCTGAGGTGTCCCTCGTAACTCGACAGGAGTCCTGACTTCGTTGAACAAACACGAGGGTTGAAGGGCCATCCCCGCCGTAAGTCGAGAATGTACCCCAGGTCCCCGCCGCAACTCGAGAAAAACCATGAGACTTCCCCCTCCAAGCGAGATGAGGCCCGATTCCCCTGCACTGCATGCAGAGCAATTCCGTGAGCCCCCTGAAACATGTCAGGAGCCTCGACTTGCTTGATGGATGTCGAGACAGTCCGCAAAAACACTGTCACAAGTAGAGAGGGACCCTGAGGTCACACCAGCATCGCGAAGGAGCTCCATGGGCCCCAAATCAACTCGAGATGAGGCCCGCTTCCCCTGCATTGACTCCAGAGCCATCCCCCGTTCCCCATCAAACACGACCTGAGGCTTGACTCCCTTTAGGCAACTCCAGAGGTTCCCCGAGAACAACGGGCCAAGTCTAGAGGAGTACCAAGTTCAGCAGAGCAACTCGAGGACTGCTCCGTGTACCCCAAATTGCCTCGAGATGAGAGCTGATTCCCTGGCTTAGACTCAAGACGTAGGCCACCTTTCCACAAGCCCCTCAAGAGGAGGCTTCTCTCAGCAATAGGTATGAGGGAGGGACCCTGAGATTGCTGCCTCAATGGGCATATACACCGAGAAGCCCTGACACGAAAGGAGGCGCTTTCCTGCAGTGGCTTGGATACTGTCTAGACTTCAGCGTCCACAAGCTGAGGGTGCTGCACACCTGTGGAGTCCCTAGAGAAAGCCCATAGGATCCCTGACCTCCTTTTGAAGGAATGCCTCACATGCCTACTGACAACTCGAGGAGGCACGCATAGCCTCACGTTGCTTCAACCAAGTTTAACAGAGCCTGACCCACTCTTATGAACAATGACTAGCGAATCCCAGTATCACCCTGTAGGCTACTGGAAAGACGCGAACCCCGGGTCTCCCGACCGTCACCTCGAGAAGCGTTTCCTTTTGCCCTGCCAAGCCTCGAAGAGACTCCTGAGGTGTCCCCCTCGTAACTCGACAGGAGTCCTGACTTCGTTGAACCAACACGAGGGTTTTAAGGGCCATCCCCGCCGTAAGTCGAGAATGTACCACCAGGTCCCCGCCGCAACTCGAGAAAAACCATGAGACTTCCCCCTCCAAGCGAGATGAGGGACCGCGATCCCCTGCACTACACTGCAGAGCAATTCCGGTTGAGCCCCACTGAAACTGTCAGGAGCCTCGACTTGCTTGATGGATGTCGAGACACTTCCGCAAAAAACACTCTCGTCCACAGTTAGAGAGGGACCCTGAGGTCACACCAGCATCGACGAAGGAGCTCCATGGCACCCCAAATCAACTCGAGATGAGGCCCACTTCCCCCTGCATTGACTCCAGAGCTATCCCCCGTGTCCCCATCACACACGACCCTATAGGCTTGACTCCCTTTTAGGGCAACTCCAGAGGTTCCCCGAGAACAACAGGGCCAAGTCTAGAGGCGATTGTACCAAGTTCAGCAGAGCAACTCGAGGACTGCTCCGAGTACCCCAAATTGCCTCGAGATGACAGAGCTGATTCCCTGGCTTAGACTCAAGACGTAGGCCACCTTTCCACAAGCCCCCAGAGAGGAGGGCTTCTCTCAGCAATAGGGTATGAGGGAGGGACCCTGAAATTGCTGCCTCAATGGGCATATACACCGAGAGAGCCCTGACTCGAAAGAGGCCTGGCTTCCTTGCAGAAGTGCTTGAATACAGTCTAGTTTCTTTCATCTCTATCAATGTGAAGGGATCGTCTGCACCACCTGATGGAGATCCCTGAGAAAGCCCTAGGTCTCCGAACTCCTTTCGAACGTAATGCCTCACCTGCCTCTGACACCTCGAAGAGGCACGCAGAGCTCACTGCCTACAAAATTTGACGGAGCCTGACATCCTCTTGACACATTGACCGCTAAATCCAGTATACCCCATGTTGGACTACTGGAAAGCGGACCCTAGGGTCTCCGACTACACTCGAAGAAGCTTCCTTTTGCCCTGCCAAGCCATCGAATATAACTCCTGAAGTGTCCCTCGTAACTCGACAGGAGTCCTGACCTCGTTGAAGCGCAACAAACGAGGTTGAAAGGCCCATCCCCGGCCGTAAGGCGAGAATGATACTCCAGCGGTACGCCGCCGCGCAACTCGAGAAAAACCGCTGAGATGTTCCCCCTCCAGCGAGATGAGGCCCGATTCCCCTGCAACTGCACTGCAGAGCCAATTCCGTGAGCCCCCTGAAACATGTCAGGAGCCTCGACTTGCTTGATGGATGTCGAGACAGTCCGCAAAAACACTGTCACAAGTAGAGAGGGACCCTGAGGTCACACCAGCATCGCGAAGGAGCTCCATGGGCCCCAAATCAACTCGAGATGAGGCCCGCTTCCCCTGCATTGACTCCAGAGCCATCCCCCGTTCCCCATCAAACACGACCTGAGGCTTGACTCCCTTTAGGCAACTCCAGAGGTTCCCCGAGAACAACGGGCCAAGTCTAGAGGAGTACCAAGTTCAGCAGAGCAACTCGAGGACTGCTCCGTGTACCCCAAATTGCCTCGAGATGAGAGCTGATTCCCTGGCTTAGACTCAAGACGTAGGCACCTTTCCACAAGCCCCTCAAGAGGAGGCTTCTCTCAGCAATAGGTATGAGGGAGGGACCCTGAGATTGCTGCCTCAATGGGCATATACACCGAGAAGCCCTGACTCGAAAGGAGGCCGGGTTTCCTTGCAGTGGCTTGAATACAGTCTAGTCTTTCATCTCACAAGGTGAAGGGATGTCTGCACCACCTGTGGAGTCCCTAGAGAAAGCCCTAGGTCCCCGACTCCTTTCGACGGAATGCCTCACATGCCTCTGACACCTCGAGAGGCACGCAGAGCTCACTGCTTCAAAATTTGACGGAGCCTGACTCCTCTTGAACATTGACAGGAATCCCAGTATCCCTGTGGCTACTGGAAAGGGACCCTGGGTCTCCCGACTCACCTCGAGAAGCGTCCCTTTTGCCCTGCCAAGCCTCGAAGAGACTCCTGAGGTGTCCCTCGTAACTCGACAGGAGTCCTGACTTCGTTGAACAAACACGAGGGTTGAAGGGCCATCCCCGCCGTAAGTCGAGAATGTACCCCAGGTCCCCGCCGCAACTCGAGAAAAACCATGAGACTTCCCCCTCCAAGCGAGATGAGGCCCGATTCCCCTGCACTGCATGCAGAGCAATTCCGTGAGCCCCCTGAAACATGTCAGGAGCCTCGACTTGCTTGATGGATGTCGAGACAGTCCGCAAAAACACTGTCACAAGTAGAGAGGGACCCTGAGGTCACACCAGCATCGCGAAGGAGCTCCATGGGCCCCAAATCAACTCGAGATGAGGCCCGCTTCCCCTGCATTGACTCCAGAGCCATCCCCCGTTCCCCATCAAACACGACCTGAGGCTTGACTCCCTTTAGGCAACTCCAGAGGTTCCCCGAGAACAACGGGCCAAGTCTAGAGAGAGTACCAAGTTCAGCAGAGCAACTCGAGGACTGCTCCGTGTACCCCAAATTGCCTCGAGATGAGAGCTGATTCCCTGGCTTAGACTCAAGACGTAGGCCACCTTTCCACAAGCCCCTCAAGAGGAGGCTTCTCTCAGCAATAGGTATGAGGGAGGGACCCTGAGATTGCTGCCTCAATGGGCATATACACCGAGAAGCCCTGACTCGAAAGGAGGCCGGGTTTCCTTGCAGTGGCTTGAATACAGTCTAGTCTTTCATTTCTCACAAGCTGAAGGATGTCAGCACCACCTGTGGGAAGTCCTAGAAAAGCCCTAAGATCCCCGACTTCTTTCGAGACGTAAGCCTCACATAGCCCTCCTGACACCTCGAGAGGGCACCGCAGAGCTCTCTGACTGTCTTCAAAACTTTGACGGAGCCTGCACACCTCTTGAAACATTGTCAGGAATCCCATATACACCAGTGGCTACTGGAAAAGGGACCCCTGGTCATACCCGAACACCACCTCGAGAAATGCGCGTTCCTTCTGCCACTGCCAAGCTCTCTTCCTCACGAAGAGACTCCTAGAGTTGTCCCCATCGTTTTTAACGCGGAGCAGGGAGGTCCACGACTTCTGGTTTTTTGTTTGTTGGACCACACACAAGGGTTTTGACAAGGCGGTCCATCCCCGCCGTTTTGGTTTAAAGTCCGGGGGGAAAAGGTACCCTCCAGGTCACTGCCGCCCCAACTCAAGAAACAAATAACCATATGGAGGGACTTTTTCCCACCCTCCAAGCGAGAAGATATCACATGCCCCTCCCCCGAGTCCCCCTGGCACTGTCATCCCATCATTCATACGAGCAATTCCCGTGAGCGCCCACCTTGGAAAACATGTCAGCGGTACGCGCCCTCGACTTGCTTGGGATTTATGACTCGAAGACCCAGTCAGCAAAAAAAAAACAAATACACTGTAACAATGTAGCCGAGACGTTACCGATGAGGGACACTGAAGGTTCACAACTCAGCATCGCGGACAAAAGATATGCTCCATTGAGGGCCCCCAAAAGATCAAACTTGAGAGTGATGAACGGAGAGAGTAGGGAGAAGGATGCATTAGGCCCGACATCCCCCTGCATTGTGACTCACCATGAGCCAGTCCCCCCCCGTTCCCAATCAAACACGACCTGAGTGCTTGACCCCCTTTATGGCAACACTCCAACAGATGGTTCCCCGAGATACAAACAGAGTGGGTGCACCGTCTAGAGGCGAGTAGTATGACCGAACGGTGGTATCAGGGGTCTCAGCCAATCCGAGCAACTCTGTAGAGATCTGCTCCTGGTGTAACCCAAATTCGCCTTGAGATGAGATGCCCTGCTTTGATTTTCCCTGGCTTTCTTCCTTTAGTAGACCCTCAAGTCGTAGGCCACTCGATCCACACGCCCTCACAAAAGCAGACTTGTTTAATTTGAACAGAGGGCTCGGTCCTCAGGCACACAGTGGTTATTTGTTTTATAAGAGGAAAGAGGCGACCCTAGAAATTGTGCGCTGCGCTTCAATGGGCATATTAAATACACTCCGAAGAAGTCCCCAGACTTGACCGAAAAGGATCCGACGGCCGCGGCCTTTCCTTGCTCAATGGGCTTTGAGAAATACTACAAGCTCTCATGTCCCGTTTCAACTCAAACAAATGCTGGAAACGACGATGTTCTGCGCACCACCTTGTGTAGTCCCCTAGAATATAAGAGTCAACCTAGGCCCCGACCCTCGAATCCTTTCGAAGGAATGGACCCTCACATTGCCTCTGACACCTCAGAGAGGACAACGCGAGAGCCTTCACTGCTTCCCAAAAAAAAATTTTGACGCTAGCCTGACTCCTCTATGAACATTTGACAAAGGAACTCTGCAGTTATTCCCCCTGTTGTGCTACCCGGGAAAAGGGACCCTGGGTCTACCCGACTACCACCTCATCGAAGACGTTCCATTTTGCCACTGCCAGCCTCAGTAGAGACTCCTAGAGGTGTCCCGTCGTAATCTCGACATGAATGTCCTGACTTCGTTGAACAACACGAGGATTTGAAGTGCCATCCCCGCCGAAAGTCGAAATGAGTACCCCAGGTCGCCGCCCGCAAGCTCGAGAAAAAACCATGAAAGGAACTTCCCCCCTCCAGCGAGATGAGGGCCCCAATCCCCTGCGCACTCAAATGCAGCAAGCAATATCCCGTGAGCCCCCTGAAACATGTCAGGCGAGCCACCAGACTTTCTCGCTTGACACGCGGATGTTCCGAGACAGTCCGCAAAAACACTGTCACAAGTAGAGAGGGACCCTGAGGTCACACCAGCATCGCGAAGGAGCTCCATGGGCCCCAAATCAACTCGAGATGAGGCCCGCTTCCCCTGCATTGACTCCAGAGCCATCCCCCGTTCCCCATCAAACACGACCTGAGGCTTGACTCCCTTTAGGCAACTCCAGAGGTTCCCCGAGAACAACGGGCCAAGTCTAGAGGAGTACCAAGTTCAGCAGAGCAACTCGAGGACTGCTCCGTGTACCCCAAATTGCCTCGAGATGAGAGCTGATTCCCTGGCTTAGACTCAAGACGTAGGCCACCTTTCCACAAGCCCCTCAAGAGGAGGCTTCTCTCAGCAATAGGTATGAGGGAGGGACCCTGAGATTGCTGCCTCAATGGGCATATACACCGAGAAGCCCTGACTCGAAAGGAGGCCGGGTTTCCTTGCAGTGGCTTGAATACAGTCTAGTCTTTCATCTCACAAGGTGAAGGGATGTCTGCACCACCTGTGGAGTCCCTAGAGAAAGCCCTAGGTCCCCGACTCCTTTCGACGGAATGCCTCACATGCCTCTGACACCTCGAGAGGCACGCAGAGCTCACTGCTTCAAAATTTGACGGAGCCTGACTCCTCTTGAACATTGACAGGAATCCCAGTATCCCTGTGGCTACTGGAAAGGGACCCTGGGTCTCCCGACTCACCTCGAGAAGCGTCCCTTTTGCCCTGCCAAGCCTCGAAGAGACTCCTGAGGTGTCCCTCGTAACTCGACAGGAGTCCTGACTTCGTTGAACAAACACGAGGGTTGAAGGGCCATCCCCGCCGTAAGTCGAGAATGTACCCCAGGTCCCCGCCGCAACTCGAGAAAAACCATGAGACTTCCCCCTCCAAGCGAGATGAGGCCCGATTCCCCTGCACTGCATGCAGAGCAATTCCGTGAGCCCCCTGAAACATGTCAGGAGCCTCGACTTGCTTGATGGATGTCGAGACAGTCCGCAAAAACACTGTCACAAGTAGAGAGGGACCCTGAGGTCACACCAGCATCGCGAAGGAGCTCCATGGGCCCCAAATCAACTCGAGATGAGGCCCGCTTCCCCTGCATTGACTCCAGAGCCATCCCCCGTTCCCCATCAAACACGACCTGAGGCTTGACTCCCTTTAGGCAACTCCAGAGGTTCCCCGAGAACAACGGGCCAAGTCTAGAGGAGTACCAAGTTCAGCAGAGCAACTCGAGGACTGCTCCGTGTACCCCAAATTGCCTCGAGATGAGAGCTGATTCCCTGGCTTAGACTCAAGACGTAGGCCACCTTTCCACAAGCCCCTCAAGAGGAGGCTTCTCTCAGCAATAGGTATGAGGGAGGGACCCTGAGATTGCTGCCTCAATGGGCATATACACCGAGAAGCCCTGACTCGAAAGGAGGCCGGGTTTCCTTGCAGTGGCTTGAATACAGTCTAGTCTTTCATCTCACAAGGTGAAGGGATGTCTGCACCACCTGTGGAGTCCCTAGAGAAAGCCCTAGGTCCCCGACTCCTTTCGACGGAATGCCTCACATGCCTCTGACACCTCGAGAGGCACGCAGAGCTCACTGCTTCAAAATTTGACGGAGCCTGACTCCTCTTGAACATTGACAGGAATCCCAGTATCCCTGTGGCTACTGGAAAGGGACCCTGGGTCTCCCGACTCACCTCGAGAAGCGTTCCCTTTTGCCCTGCCAAGCCTCGAAGAGACTCCTGAGGTGTCCCTCGTAACTCGACAGGAGTCCTGACTTCGTTGAACAAACACGAGGGTTGAAGGGCCATCCCCGCCGTAAGTCGAGAATGTACCCCAGGTCCCCGCCGCAACTCGAGAAAAACCATGAGAGTTCCCCCTCCAAGCGAGATGAGGCCCGATTCCCCTGCACTGCATGCAGAGCAATTCCGTGAGCCCCCTGAAACATGTCAGGAGCCTCGACTTGCTTGATGGATGTCGAGACAGTCCGCAAAAACACTGTCACAAGTAGAGAGGGACCCTGAGGTCACACCAGCATCGCGAAGGAGCTCCATGGGCCCCAAATCAACTCGAGATGAGGCCCGCTTCCCCTGCATTGACTCCAGAGCCATCCCCCGTTCCCCATCAAACACGACCTGAGGCTTGACTCCCTTTAGGCAACTCCAGAGGTTCCCCGAGAACAACGGGCCAAGTCTAGAGGAGTACCAAGTTCAGCAGAGCAACTCGAGGACTGCTCCGTGTACCCCAAATTGCCTCGAGATGAGAGCTGATTCCCTGGCTTAGACTCAAGACGTAGGCCACCTTTCCACAAGCCCCTCAAGAGGAGGCTTCTCAGCAATAGGTATGAGGGAGGGACCCTGAGATTGCTGCCTCAATGGGCATATACACCGAGAAGCCCTGACTCGAAAGGAGGCCGGGTTTCCTTGCAGTGGCTTGAATACAGTCTAGTCTTTCATCTCACAAGGTGAAGGGATGTCTGCACCACCTGTGGAGTCCCTAGAGAAAGCCCTAGGTCCCCGACTCCTTTCGACGGAATGCCTCACATGCCTCTGACACCTCGAGAGGCACGCAGAGCTCACTGCTTCAAAATTTGACGGAGCCTGACTCCTCTTGAACATTGACAGGAATCCCAGTATCCCTGTGGCTACTGGAAAGGGACCCTGGGTCTCCCGACTCACCTCGAGAAGCGTCCCTTTTGCCCTGCCAAGCCTCGAAGAGACTCCTGAGGTGTCCCTCGTAACTCGACAGGAGTCCTGACTTCGTTGAACAAACACGAGGGTTGAAGGGCCATCCCCGCCGTAAGTCGAGAATGTACCCCAGGTCCCCGCCGCAACTCGAGAAAAACCATGAGACTTCCCCCTCCAAGCGAGATGAGGCCCGATTCCCCTGCACTGCATGCAGAGCAATTCCGTGAGCCCCCTGAAACATGTCAGGAGCCTCGACTTGCTTGATGGATGTCGAGACAGTCCGCAAAAACACTGTCACAAGTAGAGAGGGACCCTGAGGTCACACCAGCATCGCGAAGGAGCTCCATGGGCCCCAAATCAACTCGAGATGAGGCCCGCTTCCCCTGCATTGACTCCAGAGCCATCCCCCGTTCCCCATCAAACACGACCTGAGGCTTGACTCCCTTTAGGCAACTCCAGAGGTTCCCCCGAGAACAACGGGCCAAGTCTAGAGGAGTACCAAGTTCAGCAGAGCAACTCGAGGACTGCTCCGTGTACCCCAAATTGCCTCGAGATGAGAGCTGATTCCCTGGCTTAGACTCAAGACGTAGGCCACCTTTCCACAAGCCCCTCAAGAGGAGGCTTCTCTCAGCAATAGGTATGAGGGAGGGACCCTGAGATTGCTGCCTCAATGGGCATATACACCGAGAAGCCCTGACTCGAAAGGAGGCCGGGTTTCCTTGCAGTGGCTTGAATACAGTCTAGTCTTTCATCTCACAAGGTGAAGGGATGTCTGCACCACCTGTGGAGTCCCTAGAGAAAGCCCTAGGTCCCCGACTCCTTTCGACGGA
>JAJLRB010001846.1:0-25390 GCA_020976825.1 Odocoileus hemionus
CCTCAATGGGCAATATACACCGAGAAGGCTCATGAGGATCGAAAGGGTAGGCCGGGATTCCTTTCAGTTGGCTAGAAATACACGTCTGTAGTAATTTCCATCTCACATGGGAGACAGGGATGTCTGCCACCTACCTTGTGGAGTCCCTAGAGAAAAAGCCCTTATGTCACCCGACTCCTTCTCGGACGGAATGCCTTATCATGCCTCTGACACGCCTCGAGACAGCACGACACCGCTTGCTCACTGCTTCAAAAATTTTGGACGGTGCTCGGACTCCTCTTGATCAATGACAGGAGTACTCAGTTTCCCTTAGTAGCGCTACAGGAAAGGGACCCTGGGTCTCCCGTACTCACCTCGAGAAGGGTTTCCTTTTGCTCCTGCCAAGCCTTCGAAGAGATCTTCGCCTGAGGTGTCCCTGTAACTCCGACACGGACTCTGACTTGTTGAGAAACAAAACTACGGAGGGTTGAAGGGCTCCCGCCGTAGAATGTCGAGAGAATGGACCCCTATGACGTCCCAGACCGCAAACTCGAGGAAAAAAAAGAAATGAGACTTCCCCCTGTCCAAGCGAGATGGAGGCCGTTTCCTACCTGCACTGCATGCAGGAGCTCTCAATTTTCCGTAGTGCCCTCTTGGATAACAGTCAGGAGCACTCTCGACTCTGCTTGATATGGATGTCAGAGACAGTCCGCAAAAACATCTGTCACAAGTAGAGAGGGAGCCCTGAGGTATACACCAGTATCGCGATAAGGAATGCTCCATGGGCACCTCACTATATCAACTCAGAGATGAGGCACCGCGTATCCTCGCTGCATGTTGTAGCCGCAGAGGCGCAATCACCAGTTCCCCATCCATCAAACACGACATGAGGTCTCCTGGGACTTCACACTTTAAGGCAAACTCCAGAAGAGTTCTCACATGAAGTAATACCAAGGGCCAGAAAGTTTATAGTGGCAGGTACCAAAGATTACAGCAAGTAGCAAATCACGAGGGGACTGACTCCGTTCTAATACCCAAATTGAGCTCGAGAATTGAGGAGCTGACTCCCTGGCTTATGAACTCCAAGTACATTGGTCACCTTTACACAAGCCCCTCAAAGGAGAGGGGCTTGCTTTGCAAACAAACATAGGGTGATGAGGGAGGGACCTAGTGGATTGCTGCGCTTCAATGGGACTATACTACAACGAGAAGTTGTCCTGACTACAGCACAATGCGGAGGGGCGGCTTTCCTTAGCCAGTGGCTTGAATACAGATTCTTAGTTTTTCAATCTCTACAAGCTGAGGGGGATGTCCTGCACCAACACTGTGGAGTTCCATAGAGAACTCAAGCCCTAGGGCCACCTGACTACTTTCCACGGAGATGCCTCACATGACCTCTGACACACGCGAGGGGAGCAACGCCAGTGATCACCTGGTCTGCAAAAATTTGACGGAGTCCTGATCTCCTCTTGAACAAAACCATTCGCCTGGATTACCCAGTATCCTGTGGCTTAATGGAAAAGGGGACCCTGCGTGTCTTCCCGATCTCACCTCGAGGAAGAAGAAGCGTTACCTTTTGCCCTTGCCCAAGCCTCCTGGCGAAGAGACTACATGAGGGGTCGCCTTCGTAGATACAACTCGACAGGAGAGGATCATGACTTCGTTTTTTGAACCAGAATGCTCTCGTGGGTTTGATAGGGGGCTCACCATATACCCGCCAACTGTATACATGTCGAAGGTAAATGCACCCCCAGGTACACCGCGCGCAACGTCTTGAGAGGGGGGAGAGAAAAGTAACCATGAGTTGACATTCCCCTATACAAGCGGACATGAGTCCCGCGATTCCCAGTGCACTGCAGGCTGAGCAGCCAGATTCCTTGTGGAGCGCCCTCCTCTGAAAGACATGTCAGTGAGACTCGACTTAGCTGAGTGGATGTCCGAGAACAGTGCTCGCTAAAAAGGGCGGTCATGAACACTACACAGGTATTTAGGTAGAAGGGACAAATGAAGGTGCACATCTCATAGCAGTCGTAGATAGTGAGCTCCATGGGCCCCAAATCTTAACTAGAGTTCGGGGCAGCCCGGCATCACCCGATGCATTGATCCTCGCCAGAGCCGTCCACCGCTTCCGCCATTCGCAAACACGATAGCCTGATGATTGTACTCCGCGCTTTAGGAAACTCAGAGGTTTTCACACGAGAAGATCAACGGGCCAAAGTCTAGAGGTGTACCATAGTTGCAGCCAGGAGCCAACTACGAGGATCTGATCCGTGTACACCTCACAATATGAAGGCCTCGCAGGTTGAGAGCTGACTCTCGTTGGGTCGTATTTAGTGAATCATCTATGGACCATAGGCCCACCTTTCCTACTCAAGCCCCTCAACGAGGATGCTTCGTTCTCAGCAATAGGTATGAGGGAGGGACCCTGAGAAGTGCACTGACCTCGCTAATGGGTCATTAATACACGACGATGGCCCTGAACTCGGAATGGGAGGCCGGTTTTCCTTTTTGGCAGTGGCTTGAGATTACTAGCTCTGTAGTTATATAATGTCTCACAATGCTGATTGGCGTTGTCTGCACCACGCTGCTGGAGGAACCCTAGAGAGAATAAGCCCCTAGGTCGCCCCGATACTACTTTCGATCGGACATGCCTTATAAGTTTGACACTCTGACCAACCCTCGGAGAGAAGCACACGTCAGAGCTCAATGCTTCATAATTTGACGGAGAGCTACTGGCACCTCCTCCTGAACATTGACTTGGCAAATCCCGCAGATATCCCTGTGGCTAACTGGAAAGGGACCCTGGGGTCTCCTCCGACTCAACTCGAGAATGCAGTCTTCCTTTTGCCACTGCCAAGTCCATCGAAGGAGGACTCTCGCTGAGGTTTATCTCTCGTAAACTCTGCACTAGTGTGACTCATGAACGTCTCGGTTTGAACTCGCGCGCAAAGCACGAGGGTTTGAAGGGCCATTCACGCAGTTTTTTAAATTAAGACGGAATGCACCCCATGGACCCCGCTCCCGCAAGATCTCGAGAAAATAAAACAATGTGATCTTCCCCCCTCCAAGCTAGTACATGAAGCACCGGATTCTCCTGCACTTGCATACGCAGAGCAATTTCCGTCGAACGCGCCCCTGTATACCTGCTCAGGAGCTCCGACGTTGAATGATGGATGTAGAGGACAGTCCGCAAAAAAAACCACCTGTTCACCTCTAGTAAGTAGAGGGATCCTGATCGGTCTCACCTAAGGCATTGAGAAAGGCATGCTCCCTTAATGGGCCCACAAGAATCAAGCTCGAGATGAGGCCCGCTTTCACCTATGTCATTTGACTTCCAGAGACCACTCCTCCCCACATTCCAGCCTATCGCAAACTATCGAAATGACTGCATTTGACATCCCTCTTTAGGCAATTCCAGTGTGGTGTTTACGAGAATAAACGTGGTGCCAGAGGGATAGAGGAGTAACTCTCAATGTTCGCAGCAGAGCAACTCGAGAGACCTGCTCATGTGGTGGTGTACCCTCATAATTGCCTCGAGATCAGAGCTCGTACTCGCTGGTTGCCTACGAATGCATGACCGTAGTCCACCGCTTTTCTCAACAACGCACTCCTACAAAGAGGAGGCTTCACTGGCTCATGCATATAGGTATGAGGGAGGGTCCATGAGATTGTTTGCACTCAATGGGCAGTATACTATCGATGAAGAAGCCTGACTCCAAAGGAGGCCGCGCTTTACTTGCAGTGGCTTGAAATTACAGCTCTTGTCTTTTCCGTTCTCGCACCATGGTGTGAAGGGGATGTCTGCACCCACGCCCTGTGGAAGTACCATAGAAGTAACAGCCTAGGTTCTTACAGGGTACATACCTTTCGATGGAGTGATTGGCGTTCTCATGTCCCTCTGTGACAGCCTCGTGAAGCTCGCAGACCTCACTCTGATCTTTCAGCAATTTGCACGGCAGCCTGCAATTCGCTCTTTGAAAATTTGACAGGTAATCCCAGTATCCTGTGGCTACAGGAGTGTAGCAGGGAACCTGGGTCTCTCGTACTGACCTCTCGAGGAAGCGTTCTGTTTTGACCCTGACCTCATATGGCCGCAGAGGAGACTCCTGAGATGTCTCCTCTCGTTTTGTAACTTGTCGTACAGGATGTCCTGGACTTCGTTGAACAAAAACACCTGAGGTTTTGACATGGGACCCATCCACGCCGGTAAGTCAGAAGATAGAGAATTCCCAAGGTCCCGTGCCGCAAATCTGAGTGAAAAAAAACAATGAACTTCCCCCTCCAGTCGTGTGATGAGTTCCCTTGTTCCCTGCTCTGAATGCAGACAGCAATTCCGTGAGCTCCTTTGAAACATGTCAGGAGCCTCGTACTTTGCGTGATGGATGTCGAGACAGTCCTCGCATAAAACACTGTCACAAGTAAGAGCGGGACCTGAGGTCACACCAGCTATCGCGAAGGAGCTCCTATGGGCCCAAAATCAACTCGGATGAGGCCCGATTCCCCTTGCATTGAGACTACAGTGCCATCCCAGTTCCCCATCAAACATCGACCTGTAGGCATTGGACCCCTTTTGCTAACTCAGATGTTCCAGGGAAGGCAAACGGGCAAGTCCTAGACGGAGTAACAAGTTCAGCACAGAGCCAAAACTCGAGGACTGCTTTCGTGTACCCCCAAATTGGCACTCGAGATTTGATGAGATTGAGTTCCCCTGGTCTCTAGTAATCATGTCGTTAGGCCAACCTCTTTCCAAAAAGACCCTTCTAGAGGAGAGCTTCTTACTCAGCTAATAGGTATTGTGTGTGGGACCTGAAGGATTGCTGCCTCAATGGGCATATACATCGAAGAAGC
The DNA here is from genome assembly GCA_020976825.1 of Odocoileus hemionus. Classification (NCBI taxonomy): domain Eukaryota; kingdom Metazoa; phylum Chordata; class Mammalia; order Artiodactyla; family Cervidae; genus Odocoileus; species Odocoileus hemionus. The sequence continues at coordinate 4,828 of JAJLRB010001846.1, forward strand.
CCTGACTCGAAGGATGGAGCGGGCTTTCCTTCTGCAGTGGCTTGAATACAGTCTAGTTCCTTTAATCTCACTAAAGCTGTGAAAAGGGATGTAAACTCGCAACCACCTGATGTCGTCCCTACAGGAAGAACCCTAGGGCACCCGACTCCTATAAAGTCCGGGAAAATATGCCTGACTTGCCTCTGACACCTCGAGAGGCACGCAGAGCTCACTGCTTCAAAATTTTGACGTGTAGCACTGACTTCTCTTGAACATTGACAGGAATCCAGTATCCCCACTGTGGCTTCTGGAATGGTGGCCCTTGGGTCTCCCCGACTCACCTCGAGAAAAGCGTTCCTTTTGGCCTCTGCCCAAGCCTCGAAGAGACTCTGGTAGGTGTCCCTTGGGTAACTCGACAGGGTCCTAGAACTTCGTCTGAACCAACACGACGGTGATTGATGGCATCCCCGCCGTTTATTTGTGTTCGAGAACTGTACCCCATGGTCCCACCGTCCCCGCATACTCGAGATAAAACACATGAGACTTCCCCCTCCAAGCGAGATGAGGCTTATCGCCTCTCCACCCGATTCCGCCCTGACACGCAATGACAGAGCAATTCTCGTGGAGCCCCGCTCGTGAAACATCGTCAGGAGCCTCGACTTGCTTGATGGATGTCGAGACAGTCCGCAAAAACACTGTCACAAGTAGAGAGGGACCCTGAGGTCACACCAGCATCGCGAAGGAGCTCCATGGGCCCCAAATCAACTCGAGATGAGGCCCGCTTCCCCTGCATTGACTCCAGAGCCATCCCCCGTTCCCCATCAAACACGACCTGAGGCTTGACTCCCTTTAGGCAACTCCAGAGGTTCCCCGAGAACAACGGGCCAAGTCTAGAGGAGTACCAAGTTCAGCAGAGCAACTCGAGGACTGCTCCGTGTACCCCAAATTGCCTCGAGATGAGAGCTGATTCCCTGGCTTAGACTCAAGACGTAGGCCACCTTTCCACAAGCCCCTCAAGAGGAGGCTTCTCTCAGCAATAGGTATGAGGGAGGGACCCTGAGATTGCTGCCTCAATGGGCATATACACCGAGAAGCCCTGACTCGAAAGGAGGCCGGGTTTCCTTGCAGTGGCTTGAATACAGTCTAGTCTTTCATTTCTCACAAGCTGAAGAGGAAGCGTACTGCAAACCAATGTGGTGTCCCAATTACGAGAACAGCCCTAGGCCCCCGATCTACCTTTCTGACGAAAAATAAGGCCTTCAACATGCCTCGTGACACAACCTCGATGAAGGGACCACGCAGTAGGTGGGGGCCACTGAACTTACAAAATCTGAAAAACGGAGCCTGACTTACCTCTTGAACAGTTGTCAGAAAAATCCCAATATACCCTGTAAGCCTAACAATGGTAACAAGGGGGCCATGTGTTGTCTCACGACTCACATCGAGGACAGGCGGTTCCTTTTGCCCCTGCCAAGCCTCGAAATATACCCAGAGGATGTCCACTCGGTCAACTCGAACCGAGAGAGTCCGGACTTCGCGCCTGAAACCCAACACGAGGGAGTCTTGAAGGGGCGCCCAATCCCCGCCGGTTACCAGTCTGTAGACATGTAACACCCGAGGTCCTACAGCAGCTCAAACTCCTCGACGAAAAATACCCAAAGAAACGGTCTCCAACACTCCACGCAGAGTACTGAAGGCCTCCCCGATTCCCCTGCCAACTCGCTCTAATGCAGGAGCAATTTCTCATGAGAGCCACCTGAAACATTGATCAGGAGCACCCTTGTGGACATAGCTTGATGGAGGCTCGAGACTGTCCCGCTACAAGAAGAACTAACATGTCAACACAGCATAGAGAGAGGCACCCTCAGGGTCACACCATCAACGCGATAAGGTAAGCGCTCCAGTGTGGCCCCTAATCAACTCGAGATGAGGCCCGCTATTTTTCCCTCTTGCTAATTGACTCCAGAAAGCCATCCCCCCGTTTCCCCATCAAACCCACGACCTGAAGAGCTGTTGACTCCCTTTAGGCAGTACTCCAGAGGTTCCCCGAGAACAACGGGCCAAGTCTAGAGGAGTACCCAAGTTCAGCAGAGCAACCCTTTCGAGGATCTGCTTGCTCCGTGTACTCCCAAATATGCCTCGTTTCGATGAGAGACTGATTCCCTGGCCCTGTAGACTCAAGACGTAGGCCACCTTTCCACAAGCCCCTCAAAGAGGAGGCTTCTCTCACGCAATAGGTATGAGGGAGGGAACCCTGACTCGAATGCTGTCCTCACAATGGGCATATACACCGAGAAGCACCCTGACTCGAAAGAGAGGCCGGCTTTCCTTTGCAGTGACTGTGAAATACTGTCTTAGTTTCTTTCATCTCACACAGCTGAAGGGATGTCTTGCACCACCACTTGTTGGAGTCCCCTAGAGAAAGCTCCTAGGCCCCCCCGCACTCCTTTCGACGGAAATGTAGGCCTCACATGCCCTCAGACACCTCGACGAGGCACGCAGTCAAGCTCACTGTCTTTCAATAATTTGGGACGGAGCTGAATAAAAAGCAAACAGAGGGAACTTCAAAATTTAAAGAAGACGCGACTGCACAAAAAAAAAAACAGTATGATGAAAAAGAACAAAATAAAAAAAAAATAAAGAACAGATACCAACAGTACATCAGAAGAACATTGACTAGACGAAGAACTGAAAAAAAACCAGCCTATCGAAAAATCCAAATAAAAACAAAAACAAAAAGTAAAAAAACTACGCTAACCTCTGTATCACATTAGACTGGAATACCAGTATCTCTGTATGGGCTACGTAAAAGGGACCCCTGGGTCTCCTGCGACTTCATCCTCGAGATAAGCGGGAGGTTTCCTTTTGCCCTGCCAAGTCCTCGAAGAGACTCCTGAGGGTGTCCCCTCTCTCGTAACTCGACAGACTCCAGTCCTGAGTTTCGTAGAACCAACACGAGGGTTGAAGGGACCCCATCCCCCGCCGTAAGTCGAAGTCAATGTAAACCCCAGTACACCCGCCGCAACCTTCGAGAAAAACCATGACTTAGTTTGGACTTTTTCCCCTCCAAGCCGAGATGAGGCGCTCCCGATTCCCCTGCACTGCATGCAGAAGCAATTTCCTGTGAGGCCCCCTGAAAACGATGTCAGGAGAACCTCGACTTGCTTGATTGGATGTCTAGAGACAGTCCCGCAAAATACACTGTCCACAAAGGTAGAGAGGGGACCCTGAGGTCACACCAAAAGCAGCATCGCGAAGGAGCTCCATGGGCCCCAAATCGAACTCGAGATGCGAGGCCCCGCTTCCCCTGCATTGACTCCAGAGCCATCCCCGTTCCCCATCAAACACGGACCTGAGGTGCTTTTGGACTCCTTTTTGGCAACTCCCTAGAGGTTCCCTCTACTCTTTCTCTCTTCCCTCCCCGAGAACAACGGCGCCAAGTCTAGGAGGAGATACCAAGGTTCAGCAGAGCAACTCATGCGGACGTGCGAGGACAGATGTCGCCTCCGTGTACAACCAAATTTGCCCTACGAGATGATTAAGTTCTGAGTTTCCCTGGCTATAGCCGTTGACTCAAGACGATACGGCCACCCATTTGACACAAGCCCTCTCTAAGAGGAGGCTTCTCTCAGTCAATAGGTATGAGGGAGTGGAGGACCCTCGAGTAATTGCTGCCTCACATGGGCACATATACACCCGAGAAAGCCCTGACTCGAAAGGAGGACGGCTTTCCTGGGTGCAGTGGCTTGAATACAGTCTAGTCCTTAGTTCATCTCACAAGTGCTGAAGGGATGTCTGCACCACCTGTTGGAGTCCTCTACAGAAAGTCCTTAGGTCCCCCCCGACTCCTTTCGACGGAATGCCTGCATCACATGCCCTTGAGCATGACAACCTCCCGAGAGGCACGCAGAACTCACTGCTTCAAAATTTGTGACGGAGCCTGACTCTCCTCTTGAACACCCTGACAGGAATCCTCAGTATCCCAGTGGCTACTTGGAAAGAGGGCCCTGGGTCTACGGCCCGATCTCAGACCTCGAGAAGCGTTTCCCTTTTTTTTTGCCCTGCCAAGCCTCGAAGGAGACTCCTGAGGTGTCCCCTCGTAAGCTCGACAGGAGGTCCTGACTTCGTGAAGCCAACACGAGGTTGAAGGGCCATCGCGCCTCGGGCCGCCGTAAGTCGAGAATGTAGCTCCAGGTCCCCGAGCCGCAACTCGAGAAAAACCATGAGACGATCCCCTCAAGCGAGATTGAGGCCCGATTCCCCTGCACTGCATCCAGGCAGGAGCAATTCCTTCCGTGAGCCCCTGTAAACCCAAACATGTCAGGCCAGCCTCGACTTGCTTGATGGATGTCGAGACAGTCCGCAAAACAACAGTGTCACAAGTAGAGAGGGACCCTGAGAATGTCACACCAGCATCGCGAGCAGGAGCTCCTGGGCCCCAAATCAACTCGAGATGTAGGACCTGCCTCGCTTCCCCTGCATTGACTCCAAGTCCATCAGCTCCCCCGTTCCCCATCAAACACGACTCGATGCTATTGAGACTCCCTTTAGGCAACTCCAGAGGTTCCCCGAGAAAACGGGCCAAGTCTAGAGGAGTCACCAAGTTCAGCAGAGTACTCAACTCGAGCGGACTACTATGAGAGCTCGTATGTACCTGCCAAATTGCCATATTCGAGAACTTGAGAGCCTGATGTCCCTGCGCTTACGATCTCAAGGCAACGTAGGCCAGACCTTAGCCACAGAGCCCCTCAAGAGGATGGCTTCTCTCAGCAATAGGTATGAGGAGGGACCCTGAGATTGTCTGCTCACCTCAATAAGCGGGCATATATAATCCGAGAAGCCCTGAGAACTCGAAAGGAGGCCGGCTTCTCCTTGCAGTGGCCTTGAATACAGTCTTAGTCTTGCATCTCACATCAGCTGAAGGGATGTCTGCCCCACCTGTGGGAGTCCCTAGAGAAAGCCCTAGAGCCACCCTCACGACTCCTTCTCTGACATGAAAATGCTGTCACATGCGCTCTGAGCAACATCGGTAGAGGCACGCAGAGATCGTGCACGGCCTTCCAAAATTTGACGGAGCCTTACGCCTCATGAACATTTGCCAGAGAATACCCATTATCCACTGTTGCTACTTGAAAGGGGCCCTGGGTCTCCCCCGAATCTCACCTCGAGACAGATACGTTCCTAGTTTTTTTGCCCTCCAACACACACACACCGACGAGACTACGGAGGATGTCCCTAGTTAACTCGACAGGATTCATGACTCTACGTCTTTGAACCAACACGGGAAGGGGTTGAAGGGCCATACCCGCAGTTAAGTCCTCGAGAATGTAAACCCACGGTCCCCGCTCCGCCAAACTCTAGAGACAAACTTGAGACCTTCGCCCCTCCCTAGCGTGGGATGAGGCCCCCGAATCCAATGCAATGCATGCGGAGGCAAAGTCCGTGAACTCCTCAGACGATTGTCAGTGGAGCCTCGAATTGCATGTATGACATTGTCTATACAGTCCCCTGCGAAAAAATACTCGTTCTTACAGGTTGTAGAGGAGGAGGAACCTCTGACAGGTAACTCTCACCTATCGTCTGAAGGAGCTCGACATGGGCCCCAAATCAACTTCGAGATGAATTGAGGCCCGCTTCCCCTGCATTGACTCCAGGAGCCTAGAGATCATCCCCGCTTCCCCCATCAAACACGACCTGAGGGCTATTGTCTCCCTTTAGATCTCCAACGTCCAGAGAGAAAGGTTCACGCTGAGAACAACGGGGGCCATTGTACTAGAGGATGTACCAAGGATTCAGCCTGAGAGCAACTCGTGAGGAGGACTCTGCTCCACCCTCTTCCTCCATCGCTGTGTACCCAAATTGCCTCGAGCATGAGAAGCTGATTCCCTGGCTTAGACTCAAGACGTAGGGCCACCTTTCCACAAGCCCCTCAAAGGGAGGATTCTTCTCACGCAATAGGTATGATGGAGGGGACCCTGAGATTGATCTGCCTCAATGTGGCATTATTTCTTTTACACCGAGAAGCCCCTGACTCGAAAATGAAGAGGACCGTGGTTCTCCTCTGCTGCAGGCCTGGCTTGAATACGAGTCTAGTCTTTCATATGTCTCACCAAGGTTGAAAAGGGATAAGTCTGCACCACCTGTGGAGTCCCTAGTGAAAAGCCTTTTGGTTCCCCCGACTCCTTTCGGACGGAATGCCCTCACATGCCTCTGACACCTCGTGTGAGAGGCACGCAGAGCCACTATGCTGTTCTAAAATTTGAAACGGAAGCCTGACTTCTCTTGAACATTGACAGTAATCCCAGCTATACCTGTGGCTACTAGAAAGGACCCTTTGTCTCGCTCCCGACTCACGCTTCGAGAACAGCCCTTTGCTCCTTACCAAGCCTTCGAAGAGACTCATGAGGGTCCCTCTAAGCTCACTAGGCTCCTGACTTCGCCCTTCGTCTGAAACCAAACACAGGATAAGCCATCCCCCCAGAAATCGAAAGTACCCCCATGTCCCCGTCCGCAACTCTCGAGTAAAACCATGAAGAAACCCTTCCCCCTCCAAGCGAAATAGCCCGATTCCCCGTCACGAGCATCAACAATTCCGTGAGCCCGCATGCAAACAGTGTCGGACCTCGACTTAGCCTGTTGGACATGTCGAGACAGTCATCAAAACCACATCACAATAAAGGGACCCTAAGTCACACCTAGGCATCGGCAAGGACTCAAGAGCGCCAATTCAACTAACTTAGAGAATGAGGCCCCCGCTTCTTTCCCCCTGCATTGACTCCAGAGCCATCTTCTCGCATCTCCACTTCCATCTCCTCAGGAAGCCATCCTCTCATCTCCCTCCCGTTTCCCCCCCTCCCCTCCCCCCCATCAAAAAAACACGTAAAAAAAACACGACTCTGAGGCTTGACATTTCCCTTAGAGTCAACGCTCATAGTTCCCCTCCTTCCCCCTCCCCCGAGACACGGGCCAACAAAAGAACAAAACAAAACGTCCTAGAGGAGTACCAAGTTTCAGCAGGCGATACACGAGGCCTGTGCTCCTGTGTAACTCTACCTACCCCAAATTGCCTCGAGGTGAGAAGCTGATGTCCCTGCCTTAGACTCTCAAGACGTAAGAAAGCCAACAATCTTTTACACAAGCCTCCTCAAAGAGGCAGGCTTCTTTCTCTCAGCAATATGTTATGATGGGAGGGGTTCCCGGAAAATTGGCTGGCCTCTCTATGTGCATATAAGACAACTCGAGAATCTCCTGAATCCGAAAAAGGAGAGATGGGGCAGAGGCCGGGTTTCTTCGCAGTGGCTTAAATACAGTCCTTAGTCCATACATCTTCTCATAAAGGGATAGGGAATGTCAGCCATCTAACCTTTGGAGTACCTATTGAAAGTAGTCCCTAGAGGTCACCCCCGACTCACTTTTCGACGGAATGCCTCACATGCCTCTGACACCTCGAGAGGCACGCAGAGCTCACTGCTTCAAAATTTGACGGAGCCTGACTCCTCTTGAACATTGACAGGAATCCCAGTATCCCTGTGGCTACTGGAAAGGGACCCTGGGTCTCCCGACTCACCTCGAGAAGCGTCCCTTTTGCCCTGCCAAGCCTCGAAGAGACTCCTGAGGTGTCCCTCGTAACTCGACAGGAGTCCTGACTTCGTTGAACAAACACGAGGGTTGAAGGGCCATCCCCGCCGTAAGTCGAGAATGTACCCCAGGTCCCCGCCGCAACTCGAGAAAAACCATGAGACTTCCCCCTCCAAGCGAGATGAGGCCCGATTCCCCTGCACTGCATGCAGAGCAATTCCGTGAGCCCCCTGAAACATGTCAGGAGCCTCGACTTGCTTGATGGATGTCGAGACAGTCCGCAAAAACACTGTCACAAGTAGAGAGGGACCCTGAGGTCACACCAGCATCGCGAAGGAGCTCCATGGGCCCCAAATCAACTCGAGATGAGGCCCGCTTCCCCTGCATTGACTCCAGAGCCAGCCATCCCCCGTTCCCCATCAAACACGACCTGAGGCTTGACTCCCTTTAGGCAACTCCAGAGGTTCCCCGAGAACAACGGGCCAAGTCTAGAGGAGTACCAAGTTCAGCAGAGCAACTCGAGGACTGCTCCGTGTACCCCAAATTGCCTCGAGATGAGAGCTGATTCCCTGGCTTAGACTCAAGACGTAGGCCACCTTTCCACAAGCCCCTCAAGAGGAGGCTTCTCTCAGCAATAGGTATGAGGGAGGGACCCTGAGATTGCTGCCTCAATGGGCATATACACCGAGAAGCCCTGACTCGAAAGGAGGCCGGTTTCCTTGCAGTGGCTTGAATACAGTCTAGTCTTTCATCTCACAAGGTGAAGGGATGTCTGCACCACCTGTGGAGTCCCTAGAGAAAGCCCTAGGTCCCCGACTCCTTTCGACGGAATGCCTCACATGCCTCTGACACCTCGAGAGGCACGCAGAGCTCACTGCTTCAAAATTTGACGGAGCCTGACTCCTCTTGAACATTGACAGGAATCCCAGTATCCCTGTGGCTACTGGAAAGGGACCCTGGGTCTCCCGACTCACCTCGAGAAGCGTCCCTTTTGCCCTGCCAAGCCTCGAAGAGACTCCTGAGGTGTCCCTCGTAACTCGACAGGAGTCCTGACTTCGTTGAACAAACACGAGGGTTGAAGGGCCATCCCCGCCGTAAGTCGAGAATGTACCCCAGGTCCCCGCCGCAACTCGAGAAAAACCATGAGACTTCCCCCTCCAAGCGAGATGAGGCCCGATTCCCCTGCACTGCATGCAGAGCAATTCCGTGAGCCCCCTGAAACATGTCAGGAGCCTCGACTTGCTTGATGGATGTCGAGACAGTCCGCAAAAACACTGTCACAAGTAGAGAGGGACCCTGAGGTCACACCAGCATCGCGAAGGAGCTCCATGGGCCCCAAATCAACTCGAGATGAGGCCCGCTTCCCCTGCATTGACTCCAGAGCCATCCCCCGTTCCCCATCAAACACGACCTGAGGCTTGACTCCCTTTAGGCAACTCCAGAGGTTCCCCGAGAACAACGGGCCAAGTCTAGAGGAGTACCAAGTTCAGCAGAGCAACTCGAGGACTGCTCCGTGTACCCCAAATTGCCTCGAGATGAGAGCTGATTCCCTGGCTTAGACTCAAGACGTAGGCCACCTTTCCACAGCCCCTCAAGAGGAGGCTTCTCTCAGCAATAGGTATGAGGGAGGGACCCTGAGATTGCTGCCTCAATGGGCATATACACCGAGAAGCCCTGACTCGAAAGGAGGCCGGGTTTCCTTGCAGTGGCTTGAATATAGTCTAGTCTTTCATCTCACAAGCTGAAGGGATGTCTGCACCACCTGTGGAGTCCCTAGAGAAAGCCCTAGGTCCCCGACTCCTTTCGACGGAATGCCTCACATGCCTCTGACACCTCGAGAGGCACGCAGAGCTCACTGCTTCAAAATTTGACGGAGCCTGACTCCTCTTGAACATTGACAGGAATCCCAGTATCCCTGTGGCTACTGGAAAGGGACCCTGGGTCTCCCGACTCACCTCGAGAAGCGTCCCTTTTGCCCTGCCAAGCCTCGAAGAGACTCCTGAGGTGTCCCTCGTAACTCGACAGGAGTCCTGACTTCGTTGAACAAACACGAGGGTTGAAGGGCCATCCCCGCCGTAAGTCGAGAATGTACCCCAGGTCCCCGCCGCAACTCGAGAAAAACCATGAGACTTCCCCCTCCAAGCGAGATGAGGCCCGATTCCCCTGCACTGCATGCAGAGCAATTCCGTGAGCCCCCTGAAACATGTCAGGAGCCTCGACTTGCTTGATGGATGTCGAGACAGTCCGCAAAAACACTGTCACAAGTAGAGAGGGACCCTGAGGTACCACCAGCATCGCGAAGGAGCTCCATGGGCCCCAAATCAACTCGAGATGAGGCCCGCTTCCCCTGCATTGACTCCAGAGCCATCCCCCGTTCCCCATCAAACACGACCTGAGGCTTGACTCCCTTTAGGCAACTCAGAGGTTCCCCGAGAACAACGGGCCAAGTCTAGAGGAGTACCAAGTTCAGCAGAGCAACTCGAGGACTGCTCCGTGTACCCCAAATTGCCTCGAGATGAGAGCTGATTCCCTGGCTTAGACTCAAGACGTAGGCCACCTTTCCACAAGCCCCTCAAGAGGAGCTTCTCTCAGCAATAGGTATGAGGGGAGGGACCCTGAGATTGCTGCCTCAATGGGCATATACACCGAGAAGCCCTGACTCGAAAGGAGGCCGGGTTTCCTTGCAGTGGCTTGAATACAGTCTAGTCTTTCATCTCACAAGGTGAAGGGATGTCTGCACCACCTGTGGAGTCCCTAGAGAAAGCCCTAGGTCCCCGACTCCTTTCGACGGAATGCCTCACATGCCTCTGACACCTCGAGAGGCACGCAGAGCTCACTGCTTCAAAATTTGACGGAGCCTGACTCCTCTTGAACATTGACAGGAATCCCAGTATCCCTGTGGCTACTGGAAAGGGACCCTGGTCTCCCGACTCACCTCGAGAAGCGTCCCTTTTGCCCTGCCAAGCCTCGAAGAGACTCCTGAGGTGTCCCTCGTAACTCGACAGGAGTCCTGACTTCGTTGAACAAACACGAGGGTTGAAGGGCCATCCCCGCCGTAAGTCGAGAATGTACCCCAGGTCCCCGCCGCAACTCGAGAAAAACCATGAGACTTCCCCCTCCAAGCGAGATGAGGCCCGATTCCCCTGCACTGCATGCAGAGCAATTCCGTGAGCCCCCTGAAACATGTCAGGAGCCTCGACTTGCTTGATGGATGTCGAGACAGTCCGCAAAAACACTGTCACAAGTAGAGAGGGACCCTGAGGTCACACCAGCATCGCGAAGGAGCTCCATGGGCCCCAAATCAACTCGAGATGAGGCCCGCTTCCCCTGCATTGACTCCAGAGCCATCCCCCGTTCCCCATCAAACACGACCTGAGGCTTGACTCCCTTTAGGCAACTCCAGAGGTTCCCCGAGAACAACGGGCCAAGTCTAGAGGAGTACCAAGTTCAGCAGAGCAACTCGAGGACTGCTCCGTGTACCCCAAATTGCCTCGAGATGAGAGCTGATTCCCTGGCTTAGACTCAAGACGTAGGCCACCTTTCCACAAGCCCCTCAAGAGGAGGCTTCTCTCAGCAATAGGTATGAGGGAGGGACCCTGAGATTGCTGCCTCAATGGGCATATACACCGAGAAGCCCTGACTCGAAAGGAGGCCGGGTTTCCTTGCAGTGGCTTGAATACAGTCTAGTCTTTCATCTCACAAGGTGAAGGGATGTCTGCACCACCTGTGGAGTCCCTAGAGAAAGCCCTAGGTCCCCGACTCCTTTCGACGGAATGCCTCACATGCCTCTGACACCTCGAGAGGCACGCAGAGCTCACTGCTTCAAAATTTGACGGAGCCTGACTCCTCTTGAACATTGACAGGAATCCCAGTATCCCTGTGGCTACTGGAAAGGGACCCTGGGTCTCCCGACTCACCTCGAGAAGCGTCCCTTTTGCCCTGCCAAGCCTCGAAGAGACTCCTGAGGTGTCCCTCGTAACTCGACAGGAGTCCTGACTTCGTTGAACAAACACGAGGGTTGAAGGGCCATTCCCCGCCCATCCCCGCCGTAAGTCGAGAATGTACCCCAGGTCCCCGCCGCAACTCGAGAAAAACCATGAGACTTCCCCCTCCAAGCGAGATGAGGCCCGATTCCCCTGCACTGCATGCAGAGCAATTCCGTGAGCCCCCTGAAACACGACCTCCCCTGAAACATGTCAGGAGCCTCGACTTGCTTGATGGATGTCGAGACAGTCCGCAAAAACACTGTCACAGTAGAGAGGGACCCTGAGGTCACACCAGCATCGCGAAGGAGCTCCATGGGCCCCAAATCAACTCGAGATGAGCCCCCGCTCCCCTGCATTGACTCCAGAGCCATCCCCCGTTCCCCATCAAACACGACCTGAGGCTTGACTCCCTTTAGGCAACTCCAGAGGTTCCCCGAGAACAACGGGCCAAGTCTAGAGGAGTACCAAGTTCAGCAGAGCAACTCGAGGACTGCTCCGTGTACCCCAAATTGCCTCGAGATGAGAGCTGATTCCCTGGCTTAGACTCAAGACGTAGGCCACCTTTCCACAAGCCCCTCAAGAGGAGGCTTCTCTCAGCAATAGGTATGAGGGAGGGACCCTGAGATTGCTGCCTCAATGGGCATATACACCGAGAAGCCCTGACTCGAAAGGAGGCCGGGTTTCCTTGCAGTGGCTTTGAATACAGTCTAGTCTTTCATCTCACAAGTGAAGGGATGTCTGCACCACCTGTGGAGTCCCTAGAGAAAGCCCTAGGTCCCCGACTCCTTTCGACGGAATGCCTCACATGCCTCTGACACCTCGAGAGGCACGCAGAGCTCACTGCTTCAAAATTTGACGGAGCCTGACTCCTCTTGAACATTGACAGGAATCCCAGTATCCCTGTGGCTACTGGAAAGGGACCCTGGGTCTCCCGACTCACCTCGAGAAGCGTCCCTTTTGCCCTGCCAAGCCTCGAAGAGACTCCTGAGGTGTCCCTCGTAACTCGACAGGAGTCCTGACTTCGTTGAACAAACACGAGGGTTGAAGGGCCATCCCCGCCGTAAGTCGAGAATGTACCCCAGGTCCCCCCCGCAACTCGAGAAAAACCATGAGACTTCCCCCTCCAAGCGAGATGAGGCCCGATTCCCCTGCACTGCATGCAGAGCAATTCCGTGAGCCCCCTGAAACATGTCAGGAGCCTCGACTTGCTTGATGGATGTCGAGACAGTCCGCAAAAACACTGTCACAAGTAGAGAGGGACCCTGAGGTCACACCAGCATCGCGAAGGAGCTCCATGGCCCCAAATCAACTCGAGATGAGGCCCGCTTCCCCTGCATTGACTCCAGAGCCATCCCGCCGTATCCCCATCAAACACGACCGAGGCTTGACTCCCTTTAAGGCAACTCCAGAGGTTCCCCGAGAACAACGGGCCAAGTAGGAGAGGAGTACCAAGTTCAGCAGGGCACTCTCGAGGGAGCTGCCTTCCATGTACCCCAACAAAATTAGCCTCGAGATGATAGCTGATTCCCTGACTTAGACGTCACAGACTAGGGCGCAACTTTCCACAAGCCCCTTCAAGAGGAAGGCTTCTCTCAGCAATATGTATGAGGAGGTGACCCTGAGATTGCTGCCTCAATGGCATATACACCGAGAAGCCCTGACTCGAAAGGAGGTCCGGGTTCCCTTGCAGTGGCTTGAATACAGTCTAGTCTTTCATCTCACAAGGATGAAGGATGTCCTGCACCACCTGTGAGAGTCCCTAGAGAAAGCCCTAGGTCCCCGACTCCTTTCGACGGAATGCCTCACATGCCTCTGACACCTCGAGAGGCACGCAGAGCTCACTGCTTTCAAAATTTGACGGAGCCTGACTCCTCTTGAACATTGACAGGAATCCAGTATCCCTGTGGCTACTGGAAAGGGAAGGGCCCTGGGTCTCCCGACTCACCTCGAGAAGCGTTCCTTTTGCCCTGCCAAGCCTCGAAGAGACTCCTGAGGTGTCCCTCGTAACTCGACAGGAGTCCTGACTTCGTTGAACAAACACGAGGGTTGAAGGGCCATCCCCGCCGTAAGTCGAGAATGTACCCCAGGTCCCCGCCGCAACTCGATAAAAACCATGAGACTTCCCCCTCCAAGCGAGATGAGGCCCGATTCCCCTGCACTGCATGCAGAGCAATTCCGTGAGCCCCCTGAAACATGTCAGGAGCCTCGACTTGCTTGATGGATGTCGAGACAGTCCGCAAAACACTGTCACAAGTAGAGAGGGACCCTGAGGTCACACCACATCGCGAAGGAGCTCCATGGGCCCCAAACAAAACTCAACTCGAGATGAGGCCCGCTTCCCCTGCATTGGACTCCAGAGCCATCCCCCGTTCCCCATCAAACACGACCTGAGGCTTGACTCCCTTTAGGCAACTCCAGAGGTTCCCCGAGAACAACGGGGCCAAGTCTAGAGGAGTACCAAGTTCTCAGCAGAGCAACTCGAGGACTGCTCCGTGTACCCCAAATTGCCTCGAGATGAGAGCTGATTCCCTGGCTTAGACTCAAGACGTAGGCCACCTTTCCACAAGCCCCTCAAGAGGAGGCATCCTCTCAGCAATAGGTATGAGGGAGGGACCCTGAGATTAGCTGCCTCAATGGCATATACACCGAGAAGCCCTGACTCGAAAGGAGGCCGGCTTTCCTAGCAGTGGCTTGAATACAGTCTAGTCTTTCATCTCACAAGCTGAAGGGATGTCTGCACCACCTGTGGAGTCCCTAGAGAAAGCCCTAGGTCCCCCGACTCCTTTCGACGGAATGCCTCACATGCCTCTGACACCTCGAGAGGCACGCAGAGCTCACTGCTTCAAAATTGTGACGGAGCCTGACTCCTCTTGAACATTGACAGGAATCCCAGTATCCCTGTGGCTACCTGGAAAGGGACCCTGGGTCTCTCCGACTCACCTCGAGAAGCGTTCCCTTTTGCCCTGCCAAGCCTCGAAGAGACTCCTGAGGTGTCCCTCGTAAACTCGACAGGAGTCCTGACTTTTTCGTTGAAACCAACACGAGGGTTGAAGGGCCATCCCCCGCCGTAAGAAGTCGAGAATGTACCCCAGGTCCCCGCCGCAACTCGAGAAAAACCATGAGACTTCCCCCTCCAAGCGAGATGAGGCCCGATTCCCCTGCACTGCATGCAGAGCAATTCCGTGAGCCCCCTGAAACATGTCAGGAGCCTCGACTTGCTTGATGGATGTCGAGACAGTCCGCAAAAAACACTGTCACAAGTAGAGAGGGACCCTGAGGTCACACCAGCATCGCGAAGGAGCTCCATGGGCCCCAAATCAACATCGAGATGAGGCCCGCTTTCCCCTGCATTGACTCCAGAGCCATCCCCCGTTTCCCCATCAAACACGACCTGAGGCTTGACTCCCTTTAGGCAACTCCAGAGGTTCCCCGAGAACAACGGGCCAAGTCTAGAGGAGTACCAAGTTCAGCAGAGCAACTCGAGGACTGCTCCGTGTACCCCAAATTGCCTCGAGATGAGAGCTGATTCCCTGGCTTAGACTCAAGACGTAGGCCACCTTTCCACAAGCCCCCTCAAGAGGAGGCTGGATTCTCTCAGCAATAGGTATGAGGGAGGGACCCTGAGATTGCTGCCTCAATGGGCATATACACCGAGAAGCCCTGACTCGAAAGGAGGCCAGGGGTTTCCTTGCAGTGGCTTGAATACAGTCTAGTCTTTCATCTCACAAGCTGAAGGGGATGTCTGCACCACCTGTGGAGTCCCTAGAGAAAGCCCTAGTCCCCGACTCCTTTCGACGGAATGCCTCACATGCCTCTGACACCTCGAGAGGCACGCAGAGCTCACTGCTTCAAAATTTGACGGAGCCTGACTCCTCTTGAACATTGACAGGAATCCCAGTATCCCTGTGGCTACTGGAAAGGGACCCTGGGTCTCCCGACTCACCTCGAGAAGCGTTCCTTTTGCCCTGCCAAGCCTCGAAGAGACTCCTGAGGTGTCCCTCGTAACTCGACAGGAGTCCTGACTTCGTTGAACCAACACGAGGGTTGAAGGGCCATCCCCGCCGTAAGTCGAGAATGTACCCCAGGTCCCCGCCGCAACTCGAGAAAAAAACCATGAGACTTCCCCCTCCAAGCGAGATGAGCCCGATTCCCCTGCACTGCATGCAGAGCAATTCCGTGAGCCCCCTGAAACATGTCAGGAGCCTCGACTTGCTTGATGGATGTCGAGACAGTCCGCAAAAACACTGTCACAAGTAGAGAGAGGGACCCTGAGGTCACACCTACATCGCGAAGGAGCTCCATGGGCCCCCAAATCAACTCGAGATGAGGCCCGCTTCCCCCTGCATTGACTCCAGAGCCATCCCCCGTTCCCCATCAAACACGACCTGAGGCTTGACTCCCTTTAGGCAACTCCAGAGGTTCCCCGAGAACAACGGGCCAAGTCTAGAGGAGTACCAAGTTCAGCAGAGCAACTCGAGGACTGCTCCGTGTACCCCAAATTGCCTCGAGATGAGAGCTGATTCCCTGGCTTAGACTCAAGACGTAGGCCACCTTTCCACAAGCCCCTCAAGAGGAGGCTTCTCTCAGCAATAGGTATGAGGGAGGGACCCTGAGATTGCTGCCTCAATGGGCATATACACCGAGAAGCCCTGACTCGAAAGGAGGCCGGCTTTCCTTGCAGTGGCTTGAATACAGTCTAGTCTTTCATCTCACAAGGTGAAGGGATGTCTGCACCACCTGTGGAGTCCCTAGAGAAAGCCCTAGGTCCCCGACTCCTTTCGACGGAATGCCTCACATGCCTCTGACACCTCGAGAGGCACGCAGAGCTCACTGCTTCAAAATTTGACGGAGCCTGACTCCTCTTGAACATTGACAGGAATCCCAGTATCCCTGTGGCTACTGGAAAGGGACCCTGGGGTCTCTCCCGACTCACCTCGAGAAGCGTCCCTTTTTGCCCTGCCAAGCCTCGAAGAGACTCCTGAGGTGTCCCTCGTAACTCGACAGGAGTCCTGACTTCGTTGAACAAACACGAGGGTTGAAGGGCCATCCCCGCCGTAAAGTCGAGAATGTACCCCAGGTCCCCGCCGCAACTCGAGAAAAACCATGAGACTTCCCCCTCCAAGCGAGATGAGGCCCGATTCCCCTGCACTGCATGCAGAGCAATTCCGTGAGCCCCCTGAAACATGTCAGGAGCCTCGACTTGCTTGATGGATGTCGAGACAGTCCGCAAAAACACTGTCACAAGTAGAGAGGGACCCTGAGGTCACACCAGCATCGCGAAGGAGCTCCATGGGCCCCCAAATCAACTCGAGATGAGGCCCGCTTCCCCTGCATTGACTCCAGAGCCATCCCCCGTTCCCCATCAAACACGACCTGAGGCTTGACTCCCTTTAGGCAACTCCAGAGGTTCCCCGAGAACAACGGGCCAAGTCTAGAGGAGTACCAAGTTCAGCAGAGCAACTCGAGGACTGCTCCGTGTACCCCAAATTGCCTCGAGATGAGAGCTGATTCCCTGGCTTAGACTCAAGACGTAGGCCACCTTTCCACAAGCCCCTCAAGAGGAGGCTCCTCTCAGCAATAGGTATGAGGGAGGGACCCTGAGATTGCTGCCTCAATGGGCATATACACCGAGAAGCCCTGACTCGAAAGGAGGCCGGGTTTCCTTGCAGTGGCTTGAATACAGTCTAGTCTTTCATCTCACAAGCTGAAGGGATGTCTGCACCACCTGTGGAGTCCCTAGAGAAAGCCCTAGGTCCCCGACTCCTTTCGACGGAATGCCTCACATGCCTCTGACACCTCGAGAGGCACGCAGAGCTCACTGCTTCAAAATTTGACGGAGCCTGACTCCTCTTGAACATTGACAGGAATCCCAGTATCCCTGTGGCTACTGGAAAGGGACCCTGGGTCTCCCGACTCACCTCGAGAAGCGTTCCTTTTGCCCTGCCAAGCCTCGAAGAGACTCCTGAGGTGTCCCTCGTAACTCGACAGGAGTCCTGACTTCGTTGAAACCAAAACACGAGGGTTGAAGGGCCATCCCCGCCGTAAGTCGAGAATGTACCCCAGGTCCCCGCCGCAACTCGAGAAAAACCATGAGACTTTCCCCCTCCAAGCGAGATGAGGCCCGATTCCCCTGCACTGCATGCAGAGCAATTCCGTGAGCCCCCTGAAACATGTCAGGAGCCTCGACTTGCTTGATGGATGTCGAGACAGTCCGCAAAAACACTGTCACAAAAGAGTAGAGAGGGACCCTGAGGTCACACCAGCATCGCGAAGGAGCTCCATGGGCCCCAAATCAACTCGAGATGAGGCCCGCTTCCCCTGCATTGACTCCAGAGCCATCCCCCGTTCCCCATCAAAAACACGACCTGAGGCTTGACTCCCTTTAGGCAACTCCAGAGGTTCCCCGAGAACAACGGGCCAAGTCTAGAGGAGTACCAAGTTCAGCAGAGCAACTCGAGGACTGCTCCGTGTACCCCAAATTGCCTCGAGATGAGAGCTGATTCCCTGGCTTAGACTCAAGACGTAGGCCACCTTTCCACAAGCCCCTCAAGAGGAGGCTTCTCTCAGCAATAGGTATGAGGGAGGGACCCTGAGATTGCTGCCTCAATGGGCATATACACCGAGAAGCCCTGACTCGAAAGGAGGCCGGCTTTCCTTGCAGTGGCTTGAATACAGTCTAGTCTTTCATCTCACAAGCTGAAGGGATGTCTGCACCACCTGTGGAGTCCCTAGAGAAAGCCCTAGGTCCCCGACTCCTTTCGACGGAATGCCTCACATGCCTCTGACACCTCGAGAGGCACGCAGAGCTCACTGCTTCAAAATTTGACGGAGCCTGACTCCTCTTGAACATTGACAGGAATCCCAGTATCCCTGTGGCTACTGGAAAGGGACCCTGGGTCTCCCGACTCACCTCGAGAAGCGTCCCTTTTGCCCTGCCAAGCCTCGAAGAGACTCCTGAGGTGTCCCTCGTAACTCGACAGGAGTCCTGACTTCGTTGAACAAACACGAGGGTTGAAGGGCCATCCCCCCGCCGTAAGTCGAGAATGTACCCCAGGTCCCCGCCGCAACTCGAGAAAAAACCATGAGACTTCCCCCTCCAAGCGAGATGAGGCCCGATTCCCCTGCACTGCATGCAGAGCAATTCCGTGAGCCCCCTGAAACATGTCAGGAGCCTCGACTTGCTTGATGGATGTCGAGACAGTCCGCAAAAACACTGTCACAAGTAGAGAGGGACCCTGAGGTCACACCAGCATCGCGAAGGAGCTCCATGGGCCCCAAATCAACTCGAGAGATGAGGCCCGCTTCCCCTGCATTGACTCCAGAGCCATCCCCCGTTCCCCATCAAACACGACCTGAGGCTTGACTCCCTTTAGGCAACTCCAGAGGTTCCCCGAGAGAACAACGGGCCAAGTCTAGAGGAGTACCAAGTTCAGCAGAGCAACTCGAGGACTGCTCCGTGTACCCCAAATTGCCTCGAGATGAGAGCTGATTCCCTGGCTTAGACTCAAGACGTAGGCCACCTTTCCACAAGCCCCTCAAGAGGAGGCTTCTCTCAGCAATAGGTATGAGGGAGGGACCCTGAGATTGCTGCCTCAATGGGCATATACACCGAGAAGCCCTGACTCGAAAGGAGGCCGGCTTTCCTTGCAGTGGCTTGAATACAGTCTAGTCTTTCATCTCACAAGCTGAAGGGATGTCTGCACCACCTGTGGAGTCCCTAGAGAAAGCCCTAGGTCCCCGACTCCTTTCGACGGAATGCCTCACATGCCTCTGACACCTCGAGAGGCACGCAGAGCTCACTGCTTCAAAATTTGACGGAGCCTGACTCCTCTTGAACATTGACAGGAATCCCAGTATCCCTGTGGCTACTGGTATAAAAGGGACCCTGGGTCTCCCGACTCACCTCGAGAAGCGTTCCTTTTGCCCTGCCAAGCCTCGAAGAGACTCCTGAGGTGTCCCTCGTAACTCGACAGGAGTCCTGACTTCGTTCAACCAACACGAGGGTTGAAGGGCCATCCCCGCCGTAAGTCGAGAATGTACCCCAGGTCCCCGCCGCAACTCGAGAAAAACCATGAGACTTCCCCCTCCAAGCGAGATGAGGCCCGATTCCCCTGCACTGCATGCAGAGCAATTCCGTGAGCCCCCTGAAACATGTCAGGAGCCTCGACTTGCTTGATGGATGTCGAGACAGTCCGCAAAAACACTGTCACAAGTAGAGAGGGACCCTGAGGTCACACCAGCATCGCGAAGGAGCTCCATGGGCCCCAAATCAACTCGAGATGAGGCCCGCTTCCCCTGCATTGACTCCAGAGCCATCCCCCGTTCCCCATCAAACACGACCTGAGGCTTGACTCCCTTTTAGGCAACTCCAGAGGTTCCAGACTTTGTTCCCGAGAACAACGGGCCAAGTCTAGAGGAGTACCAAGTTCAGCAGAGCAACTCGAGGACTGCTCGGTGTACCCCAAATTGCCTCGAGATGAGAGCTGATTCCCTGGCTTAGACTCAAGACGTAGGCCACCTTTTTCCACAAGTCCCCTCAAGAGGAGGCTTTCTCTCAGCAATAGGTATGAGGGAGGGACCCTGAGATTGCTGCCTCAATGGGCATATACACCGAGAAGCCCTGACTCGAAAGGAGGCCGGCTTTCCTTGCAGTGGCTTGAATACAGTCTAGTCTTTCATCTCACAAGCTGAAGGGATGTCTGCACCACCTGTGGAGTCCCTAGAGAAAGCCCTAGGTCCCCGACTCCTTTCGACGGAATGCCTCACATGCCTCTGACACCTCGAGAGGCACGCAGAGCTCACTGCTTCAAAATTTGACGGAGCCTGACTCCTCTTGAACATTGAAAGGAATCCCAGTATCCCTGTGGCTACTGGAAAGGGACCCTGGGTCTCCCGACTCACCTCGAGAAGCGTTCCTTTTGCCCTGCCAAGCCTCGAAGAGACTCCTGAGGTGTCCCTCGTAACTCGACAGGAGTCCTGACTACGTTGAACCAACACGAGGGTTGAAGGGCCATCCCCGC